>BQNB010006972.1:0-82696 GCA_026074375.1 Tanacetum coccineum | reverse complement strand
TTTTCTATATACATTTCATCTCATCCCTCATTTCTCACACATACACAAAAATCATATTTGGTGTTTTCTCCTCTCCTCTCTTCTCCTTAAAACCAACGCAACAAAAACCCCTTATACATCCATCCTTTTTTATTCTTGATCAAGATATTGTATTCGGGTTTGATTCGTATTGATATTCGGGTAGTCTTAACACAACGTTTGGGTTGTATTTAGTCTCTAATCACCTTCTTAATCACCATTCTTTATAAGTCATCTATTTCTCATAAAAGTTGTACTTTTGTGATTCTCATAATGCATAAATGTAAGATGTACAACTTGTTTTGTAAAAATCATGGTTTAAAAACTATATAAACCAGGTTTATGTTTATTTTGAAAATAAATAAAAGAAGGACAAGGAAAGTGTAGTTTTGTGATCGTCGTTATTTTTATGTAATAAAAATTATAACTATGTGCTTATTTTATGTGTCGGCTTATAAATAAGCTTTTAGAAAGCTTATTGGGCTTATTATAGTATTCGTCCCACAAGGAAAACAAAAAGGAATGTTTGTTTAGCTTATTTCTATTCGGCTTATATATTACTAGTTTATTTTGTTGCTTATTTTGATAAGGGAAAGGTGTTAAGCTTATTTGGCTTAACAAATAAGCCCAAAGACGCTTAATGGGCTAATAAGCCGCGTCCCACAACAAAAGTCCAAAACCATGAGCTTATTCCATTAGCCCTATGGATCGGCTTAACCCTCTTGGCTTATTGATAGCTTATTCGAGAACCAAGAGATTATTTAATACTTGTTTGGCTTGTCGAACTTAACAAATGGGCCCGAACGAGTTAAGGAAGTTTTTGCCCAACAAGAAAGCCCAAACCATGGCTATAAGCCCACGGTTGGCTTCTTGGGTTTTGGCTTGGCTTATTTGAGCTTATTAAATAGCTTACTAACGAGTAGAGCGCTTATTTACTTAACGTTGGATTATTTTAAACTTATTACATCTCGAGTCATACGTTTAGGCTTATTGGGCCTAAAAGCCCAATAAGGGTTATTAATACTTCGGCATTGTAACAAAGGAGAAAGGATTGATTTTGAAAAGACGTAGAGGTTAGGCGAATTATGAAATGGATATTGAAAGTGATTTTAATAAAGTCTACAACTTTGGAAAACATGTAAACAAAGGTTAGGCAAATTGTGAAATAGATATTGAAAGTGATTTTAATAAAGTCCACGACTTTGGAAAACGTGCAAACATGAACGGGTCATGCCAAATTTTTTATAAAATCTTTATACTTGGAAAATATTTTGAAAAACATTTATATTAAAGATATATTGACTACTTATAAGGGAATGAGTAAGATGTCGAAATATAATACTTGATTATTATTATGTAATAATATATACTTACTATTACGAAGTACTTTATTTAGTGAAAAGTTTTAACCACGATACGATTACTAACGTTCCATTTTAGAAATCATTTAACGAAAGTATTTTAGTAAACACTTATGCATTATTCGTATTTCTCTAATATTCCGATTCTAAACCAAAACCCATGATACTTAGGTCGTGTTCGTGTACCGTCATTCGTTACCGTGTGATTATTCTTCTAGTCTCTCATTACTTTACTTCACCGATCAAGGTGAGTTCATAGCTTCACTTTTTACTCGTTTTGAATAAATGCTTCACAACTTTGGGGTGAGAAACATTGCTTGTTTTCTTAAATCGGACACAAGTACTTTACGTGATAATTTCCCTTGTTTACGTGTTGCCTAAGTAGCGTTAAACCACTATTTTTCCCAAACTATCATGAACCGTTAATTACCTCTAACCGACTGCCGGTTAAGTGAGCGCGAGTGTTATAAATAGATCTATTGGGACTAATTATCCCTATCCGGGTAAGTAGCGTTTACTATCCACAGGGCACCCGAATAAACGGATATATAGTGCTCTTGGTCAGATACCTATAGGGCAGAAATTTCAATTGGCATACTATATGCAACGTGAATTGAGTATCGGTGTCATGAGCTTAGTGCAACGTAAATACCTTTTGTGTGAAGTTGTATATGTTATAACTGTCACGTATGTTTTGAAATCTTGTGGTACACTATAACTACGTCTGAATTAAACCTATGGATTCACCAACATTATGTTGATGTTTTAAGCATGTTTTTCTCAGGTACTTAGCTTAGATTTCAAGGTGTGCAATTAGAAGTCTATGTGCAATGTGGCTTCGACTGATTTCAAGACTATCTTATTTCATACTCGTTGTCTTTGTCAAAACTTAATACTGCTTCCGCTACGTTTTCACATTGCTTCCGCTATGTTTTAAATTAACTTGAAATGGTTTGTAAGACTTAATTACCTTTAAATTTATGCAACGAGTTATGATTTTTAAAAACGTACCCCTTTATAGGTCGTTTTCTATGCTTTGTACTTGAGATATGCATAACGTCACGCCCCCAGACACGTTTTCCATCCAGGATCCGTTTGTGGGTGTGACACGCCTTTAGCACAAGTGGTCGTATTTTGGACCCATATAGGAATGCCTTGTCGCTGCAAATTGTAGAAGCATTGATATGCACTCAAAGTTGGGTTCGTACATCACAAAAAAACATCTACATGGATGATTTAGAAGATCTTATGAAAGATGAAGAGGTTATCAAAGGTAGATCAGTAGATATATATCTCTTTGTAGATTAGTAGATCAATAGATATATATTTTTTAATAGCAGATCAATAGATATATAGTTTTTTGTAGATCAGTAGATATATAGTTTTTTGTGTGTGTTGTCAAATTATTTTGTTGTTGTCATGTTATGTTTTTTAGAAATGAAAGAGGCGTTGGACAAACTAAAGGGAGTCACTGGTTTTAGTCATTTGATGTTTCTTCTTTTGCTACTCACTTAACTACTTAAGGAACACTTGATATTTTGTTTTTCCTTTGGAAGTCACTGATTCATCTGTGCTGAACAAAATGCTCATCTGTGCTGAACACTTATATCTTTTGTCTAAAATATGTTTTAGAATTTGAATTGTATGAGTGTTTATCCATCAATGCATGTGATCAGGTATAAGTTCATATTTTCACGTTACAAAATTATACATAAAGAAGAAATGTGATAAGGTATAAGTTCATCTTATGTTGCAAAATTATACTGTGACCAGGTATAAGTTCATCTTGTGTTCGATGCTTTAGTTTATCTTCTAAGTTTCAAAGTGCTTCCATAGAGTTTGAGACTTTGAGTTATGTTTAATGGAAAATTTAGTGGAAAGCTCGAGTTATGTTCCACAGAGTTGTAAACTGCATTGGTCTTTAAAACAAGAAGGTAAAAAGGGAACATCTATCTACATTGTTGGTTATATAATCAGTTATTAGAATGCACGATATTGGAGTTATAGAATGCATTATTTAAGTGCTTATAGGTTGTTTTAGCTTATGTTATGACAATTGATTTTGAGAACTAAGCTAAAACAGAGGAGCTGTTAAGTTTGAGAACTAAACTTACCACATAAAATGCATTATTTAACCAATAATCTCTATTATTTTATAAAGCATTTGAGACTTTTAAAAATAGAAGTCTTAAAAAGTTTAAGAAAACAAAACACTTCTTGTTATAGAAAGATTTATGTTACTTTTGTTATAAACTCAATAAATACACATAATTAAAAGTTATAACTCAAAATTTAGTATCTTAATGTGAAATCCATTTTGTAACACCCCATTTTATAACAGCACACACTATTAATGCAACTCATAAAACCATATTAATAGTAATTTACAACAGCCCAAAAGGTATAACAACTCATTTAAATCATATGAATTGTAACAGCCCATTTCAATATAAAAACTCTCCACACCGAATCTGATAGGCATAAACTTTCTCTCATTCACCCTAAAAACACAAACTCGCACATGTTACAACTATATACACCACCACCTACGCCACCATCAGTCACCACCACTAAGGCACCCACCACCACCACTGAATCCTCACGATGATACCCACCACAACCCGAACCTTACTAACGAATCTGCTGTTTTTATAACATTTTTGAGTTTGGTAAGTTCATTATTCATTCATCAATTCTTCAAGTTTTTAAGGGTTTTTATAGAACTTTCTTCTTATAACGTCTTTGACTAAAAATGTTTGTAGATTTGTTGCCGCCACAGCCTCTCTTGCCAGAATTTGTTCTCCCTAAATTTAATATACGGTTTCATGAATCAGTAAACTTTTGAGGTATTGAAGGGTTTTTAACCTGATTAGATAAATTTGTATATATTTTCTTTATATATTTGAGTTATAAAATTTTTGATATTCTTTTTTGCAGATCCGCTGCTGCCGTCGTTACCGGAGTTCTTCGATGTCGCCAAAATCTACACTAGCGCCCCTTACCTCTACCAGAAACTGCTTTAGTAGCCAAAATTTTTTATATTATATATTTTGTTTCAAGTTGTGTTTTCTTAAATTTTGTTTTAGTTTGGGTTAAGTTTCAAGATTTATTTTGGTTCTTTTAAGTTTCTGCTATTTGTGTTAGAAACAAATTAGAAAAAAAAATGTTTCTTGAGTAATCTTGTGTGTTAATTTGTTAATTTCTGTTATATCTTGATGGCTTCAATAGTTTGATCTAATCACATCTGTTATACCTCAAAAGTTGTAACCGTCATATTAATGATCAAATAAGTAATTTAATGGGATATAAATGAGTAACCATCATATCAATACTTGTAACATATAAAACTTAAAAAGTTATTAATATACATTAAAATGTCAGTTATAAAATCTTAATATAAAAAGAACTATTGTTTATGAAAAAATTAAAAAGCTACAACACAAACTAATCATACTTCACACACAATAAATTCAGCCATCCAAGGTTCTTATGGTCCTTGAACCTCGCCTAACCCTTCGCCAAAAGATTTAATTATACGAGAACTCGTCGCCGCAAGATGCGGGTAGCGGTCTATTTTAACTTATGTTTCAAAGATGCTATCCTTTCTTTTGTTTGGATCTTATGTATATTTGGATATAAAAAACTTTGCATTGTTATTGCTTAAAGTTATTTTAATTCAAATTATCATTCATTTGTACAGTTGTTGTTAGAAAAACGTTTAACAGAATAACATTTGCTCGTCGTAATATATAGTCACAGGGTAGCCGCCATCGTTGAAGTGGCGGGTACCCGTGTGATTATATTTTGAAAGTCTTAAAATTTTTAAGAGACCAAAACATTTCTTGTTTGCGAAAGATATAAAGCCATTAGTCAATGTTCACCATACACATTTTAAACTTTACATAAGATTTAATGTATACGCTTTTTAACTAGCATGTGCTAATAATAGCCCATTTAAAAGAGTTTGTAACTCCTGGTCAAAATGAGTTATGAGCATTAATCGGCCAATTAATGACATTAATCGGCCAATTAATGACATATTATTAGATATGAACCTTCGGGCTTTATTATGTTATGGGCTTACCCCACTTCTAGAATATTTTTAAGTCTCTATATATTGTAATTCTGTGTTAATGAAAGGAGGCAATCAATTTATTCAATATGGTAATCAGAGCAAAAACTAATCCTTCCTAATTTTTTTTAAAGAGTCGATCCTCCCCTAACCTCTCTAATAATCTTTTTTTATATTCAGACTGTTACAATATACCATTTCCCCCTTTTCATTGTAAATCACCTTGTAGGAAACTAAAAAAGGGTTGAATAGTTTACCGGTTAATTATAGTGTTTTAAAAAACTTTGTTTGATTATAAAATGCTTTGATTCGTGATTATGTACAGTACCAAATCCAATCCAACATATGGGAATCATAATATATCTAACTAATGCAATAAGATAAGTAGATGTAAATGTAAAGAGATAAGGAAAGAAAACAACCAAACGACAACAACGATATTTTATAGTGGTTCGGCTACGAAGCTCCTCTTCGTCCTACTCCACTCCCCGAGCACTCCACTCGAGATTTCACTATGTCAACAAGCTCCCTTTAGGCGGAGAAAACCGTTTACACGTCGCTTACTTTCTTTTCCGACACTAAGCTAGATGTCGAGTCCTAATCCTAGCTAGAACCAATCTAAGACTTCACTAAGTCTTTGTACACTCACAAGATTTACACACTAGTGAATTGGCTAACAATCCACTTCACACAAGCACACAATTTACGTTATTGGATTTACACCCAATCCAATTTACACAATTACACAAGAAGTAAATAATGAATAATTATGATCTTGAGGGAGAAAGAAGAGATCACTTGATAATCAATCAATTCAATGTGAATATGATTGTTCTTCTCTTGCACTTGATTTGAAGAAGGGAGGAAGAAAGAAGTAATCACTTTAAATCAAATCAAGAATTAAAGATGTGTTAGTGATCAAGGTTTATGTATTTAGAAAGAAAGAAAGAGGAGAGAAAAACTAGATCTGAAAATCTATTATCAAGAGGTATGTTTTTCTGTAGGGGTGGACCAGTATTTATAGGGAGCCAAAGCCAACGGCTTTCTGCAGGCGGTCCCGGCGGTCCCCCTATACTTATAGGGGCCGCCAGCCTATAAGGGGGTCGCCCGTAGACTCCGCTCCCCTATTTTGTCTTTTTGTGGGGAAAGTTTATCTGGTATGGAAGCTTCTATTTTGGGAGGAAAATTTTGATTTCAAATTTAATATTTTTAATAAAACATTTCTTTTATGAAATATTTATTTATGTTTTTAATTTTATAAAAACCCTTTTGTAGAAAATATTAAGTATAGAAAAATATTTTCTTGATCACTAATCATGTTTAATGATTTGTTTATCCATACCTTAAGTGATTAATCTTAGAAATAGAATTTTACAATTAGTAATTTATAAACGTTTAATTTTATTGTAAACGTTTTTACATTTTGTTATTATCAAAACATTGAGAGGTCCAAAAATATAAATGATGTTTTTATGTATCATTTGTATTAACAATCTCTCCCTTTTTGATGATGACAAAATATAAACTCATTTAGAATAAAATTTGGTGTTTATAAATTATTAATGAGTTTGATTCTACTTCTCCCCCTTTTTGTTGAATCCAAAAAGGTTGATCGTCGAGTTGTAAGATAAGAGAAGAGGTCGACGATGGAAAGGCTCCCACTTGATGTGAGCTCCCCCTCGTTTTGGGGCACCAAGGGATCGATCTTATGATAAATTTGTTTGCTACAAAATAAGGTTAGAAATACAAGTGAAAACACTTATTCAAGACAAATATACAGAACATGCATTTCATGGAGGTCACCCAAAATGTTGCAATAAAACATGCAACATACATAACATAGAATAAAAGAAAAATAGATCATACAAGACTAACTAAGAGAGCACTTAGTCCTAGGTCATTCATGATGTGATAACCTTCATTTTAAATAAAAAGTTTTAGGTGATGCTTTATGATGTGAAATGAGAAGGTTTAAGGTTGAGGTGGAAAGTGGGTTGTGAGAGAATTTGTTATGAGATACTCAAGATGAGCAAACATTATGTTCATTTCATCTCGAAGGTTAAAGTGAAGGTTACGGTTATGGAAGCAACAAATACATGTTGAACCATGGTAATCATGATAATTATAGTAAAGTGGATGACCCATAATTGGTGGATTATGTAAGGTAGGTGATGGTGAAGGTGAGTTTGAGGGAATGTCTAGTGGAGTTATAGGTGAAAGTGAGAGTGTGATACCCAAAGGAGAGATGCTTTGAATAGGTTGGGGATTTGATGGCCTAGGAGGATCATCCATCAAGGTTTGGAGAAGAGGGTTTTGAGGTTGAGGTGAACTTGGTTCATTTGAGGTAGGTGGTGAATCTTGTGGTTTTGATTTGAAGGAAGATGGAGTGTTTTCATGACTTGAGTTTGTTCCATTTGTGGATGTTGATTTTGACGGTGCATTTGGAGGTGTTGGAGAAGATGAAGTGGTTGTAGGAGATGGTGTGGAGAGGTTATCATTATCACTAGTTAGGGAAACAAAAAGTTGCCTTGGTGGGATGATGGTAAGTTTGATTTTCTTGAAACCATGGGAGGAAGAGGCTTGATTATCCATGGATTTTTTTTTGATTTTGGAAGAAGAAAGATGAAGAGGGTGTGATTTGGTGTTCTTGATTTAAGGTGTAGGAGGTGAGTGAAAGAGGTAAAGCATGTTATAGAAGGACTTAGATTTCAAAATATGTTTAGCAAAATGCAGTAAGTTTAGCTAGGCCTAAAGGTGATAGTGGTCAATTGCATAGAAAACCATGATGCCACAATAGAAAAACCGTGACACCTGCCGACGGTCCCTTATGTACATGGCGGTCCTAAAAAAATTTCAAGGGCCACCCAGTACTTGAGGGGCCGTCCTATATGTACTGACAAAATTTTCACAGTTTTAAAATTTATTGACTTTTACCTAGAAAACATAGAGAACCTTTGCATTCTTATAACATCATGAATGATTTAGGGCTAAGGCATATTGCAACTAACTTTATTCCTAAAATCTAAGCAATTTCTAACGCATGCATAAATATGTTAAGGATAAGGCATATTAAATCCACACATAGTCAAATGACTAGAATAAAGAATGATCCAAAGCAAGTACAAGTTCCCATCATACAATAACATAAGCATAAGAAATAGTAGTCTAAGTCAAGCATGCATAAAATAAATGTTTAGCAAACACTATCCACTCATGTCGCAATTATTCTTCTTCCCTTCCACAAAGTTCCCGCCGAATTCCCTTCCCAAGTGATAGTATACCACCACGTTGCTCATCTCTCAATTGGACAGTACGGTTAAGGATCTTAGTTTGACGAGTGTAAAATGGTTCCAAATGAGGTTCAATGTCGGGTGGGTTGTGATAGACTTAAGGGATAGATTGGGGTAAGGAATTGACATAACGAACGGGGGAGGGAGTACTTGTATGAGAGGTACCTTCATTGTGATTAACATCTTCATCATCATTTGTGGGATGAGACAAAGATGGTTCACCGAAGGCGGAAGTTGAAGAAGTAGAGGTACGACCTTTTCTCATGCCACGGTCCCTTCTAGGCTTTCGCTTTTGGGAAGCAGAAAGAGGTTCCATGACACGATCGTACAAGACATAGGAAGGATTTTGTAATTCATGATCTTCATTGAGGATATGGGTGAGAATTTTGGTCAAGAACATACCATAAGGAAGAATGAGGTGAGATTGTCTAGATACCCATTCCATTCTCTTAGCCATAAAGTAGGCTAGATTGAAGTTTAGAGAATTGGCAATGCAGTAAATCATGAAGCATAGACAAGCCGACACATGATCCTTATTTCCCCCAGCCCGAAAACATTTTCTCGAAGAATGGTTTCAATGTCTTTGAAAGTTGGGTCAATTTCACGAGTAAGAACTTGATATTCAAGAACATCAATTTCCTTCTTGTGACGAACACGAGTGACAGGACCTTCACGGTCGACACGAACAAGAGTAATGATATCATCCAGAGATGGAAGAAATGTTTGGTATGGACCATCTCCGGGAAGACCACTCGCTAATTCATAGAGTGCCCACTTGTCGGTGAACACACATGCGCCTTCGCATGGTACCCCTAGAATTTCAGCGAACTCTTCAAGAGAGAAAGAGTAGTATTGATCTTGGAACATGAATTCAACAAAAAATTCCCCATCATCATTATAGGAGAGACGAAATTGACTATAGAACTCAAGAATAAAATGAGGATAAATTTGTTCATTGATGTCAATGAGACACTCAAAATTGATTAGACCAAACAAAGACCGAACATAATTTAGATTTGTGAAATAATCATAAACCACCTGACCCTCATGAATAAGTCATTTTTCAAGGTTTTTGAATGTTTGTTTTAAGGGATGGTTATGGCTATATTCATGTGAAATTCTTGGGATGTATGACCGTGTTCTTTTATAGTCATCGGCATATTTGCTAGGCATGTTTCCATAATAAGAAGAGTTATAATTCAACTTAGTTTGATACAAAAATGTTAAGCAAAAATGTGCTAGTGTGTGCCTATATGTTTACAGTGTAGGGTAACGATTAACTCGACTTAATTATATTAACCTATGAGTTAATCCAAACGCCCCTTTATTTGATATTGCTCATCCAAACATGTTGAAAAATACATATGAATTATGTATCTCGAAATTTGTTTGTGAGATCATTATGCATGTGTTTAAAATCGTTTTTAGTTTGTATTAACACCTCAAAATGACAATTTTGTCAAGATTCTAACGTGAGTGTGATGATCACAAAAATGAGGTTTTGACACAAAAGTGGGTTTTCACCAAAATCACTTGTAGATGTATAATCTTATATCTAGGGGAAGCATATTAGTTATATACTAGTTCTAATTACACAAAAATGTGGTTAATTTGAAAAATCCCCATTTTTGATTTTTGTGTTCATCTTGATCCCTAGACTCAAATCAAATGAAAATAGATGAAATAACTTACAATTGATGATCTTTATGGTGTTAGGATTGATTATTAGTGTTGATTTGATCTTTAATTTGAGTTTTGGTGGTTGATTTTGAGTTTTGGGTGGATTGGGTGTCGAGGTCGCAGCAGCAGCAGGTGAAGGGGAGTGTTTGTTTTTTGTTTTAAAATTTTGGTTAAAGTGACAAAATACTAAAATTGCTGCCGGCGGTCCCATATCTCTTAGGGCCGCCCGAAACAAGGTTGGGGCCGCCTGGGCTATAGGGGCCGCCTATATGTATCCGTCCCATGTGAATGGTACCTCTTAAGTTTATCGAAAGATTTTTTTGCGTTTATGGGGTGGGAGGGATTTTTGCTCTTTTAACCTCTTTTTGAGGTGTTTTATAGACGGTCTTGCTTTGATATCTTGCACAATAACAACAGCTTGCACTAAGTCTGGTCTACTAGATGTCAGATACATAATGACCCTGATTTTGCTACGGTAGTCAAATTTGATCTACGGGTTCACCACTCAAGTCTGCTCTAAATTTAGGTTTCGTACCATCAGTGTACCAATGCTTCGCCTTTTTCCATTCCATGTTTTTTTCCAGAATCTCCATAGTATATTTGGCCTGATTGAAAAAATAACCCGTGGATTGGTGGATCTGAATCCTAACAATAATTTCATTTCCCCCATTAAGGTCATCTCAAATCTACCGTTGCATTAATTTTTCAAAACGTTTCTGAAATTAAGGGTTTGTGGGAACCAAAAATAATGACATCAACGTAAATCGCACAAGTAGAATGTACTTCCCGAATTGTTATCGTGAATAGGGTCGGTCAATGAATACCTAGTAAAACCTTTGGAATTCAGAATTTTGATAGTTTATCCATACCAGGCACTTTTGGCATGTTTCAAAATCCATATAGAGCTTTCCTTAGACGGTAAACTTTGTCTGGATGATCAGGATCAACGAATCCGTCTGGTTGTGCAACATAAACCTCCTCCTTCAATGGACCATTAAGAAATGCCGTTTTCACGTCCATCTGATAAATTGGAAAAGACTTGTGTGCAGCATATGCGACAAAAATCCTGACAGCCTCCAAGCGAGCAACTGGAGCAAATGATTCTTCAAAATTAATACCCTCTTCCTGAGCATAACCCTTTGCTACAAGCCGTGCTTTGTTGCGAATTACAGTTTGGTCTTCATCCTTTTTGTTTTTCCATAACCACTTTAGCTTGATTATGTTCTTGCCAAAAGGTTTGTCAACGAGTTCCCAGACTTGTAGTCTGTCAAACTGATGAAGTTCTTCCTGCATTGCTTCTATCCATGCAGAATCAGCCATTGCTTCCTTAATGTTTTTCGGTTCAACAATACTCACGGTGAGTGCGAACATACACATTTCAGGATCTGTTGCAAGTTGTCTTCTTGTTTGCACTGGCTTGGATGGATTTCCATGAACTTGAGTTAATGGGTGATCTTTTGTCCATCGGTATTCGGAATCTTAAGGTTGGTTGAAGGTATGCATATTTGAAGTACCAATATTGCGTGAGGAAGACTCAGCAATTTCTTGTACTGGTGTACAGAAAGGATTGGTAAATTCTGCTTGATCATTGTTGTTTTCTTTAGCATTGACATGTGTTAGAGTTGATGGTTCTGTTGTAGGGTGAATATTCGTTGAAGGTAGTGTGTCTTGTTGAGCAGAATTATCGGTGGGAGAAGAAGACTTGTTGACACGAGAAGTACCATCATTGAAAAATTCATCATACAAAGGACCAAAAAGAAGATCCAACTCCTGTTGTGATGGAACTGTTGTATATGCTGAAGGAGAAACATTTTGTAGTTCTAGTGCGGGGTCAGGGTTGTCATAATCTGACACCTTTTGTCGTTGGGGAACGAGGCCTGAAGTGTCATTAGCAACAGACGTCTCCGACATCTCTTTGATCTCATCAAATCTGAGATGGATGGATTCAACTATCAACCTTGTTCTCTTGTTGTAGACACGATATCCCTTTGATTGAGTGGAGTATCCCACCAAAATGCACGAATCCCCTTTTTCTTTCATCTTATCCAAATTTTCACCATCTCTTGTTAAGTAACAAGTGCAACCAAAGATGTGAAGGTGTTTGATTGAGGGTTTTCTGTCATTAATGATGTGATATGCCGTTTTCTCATGAGTTGGGATGATGATTGATCTGTTTTGAGTATAGCATGCGGTTGCAATTGCTTCAGCCCAAAAGAATAAAGGAAGTTTAGAAGCCGAAAGCATCGTTCGAGCAGCCTCAACGAGAGTGCAATTTCGTCTTTCGACAACGTTTTTCTGTTCAGGTGTTCGAGGAGTAGAAGTTTGATGCTCAATTCCTTCTTCTTTAAAGAATGCATTAAGTGTCTTGTTTAAGAACTCAGTGCCTCTGTCAGTGCGAACAGAAATTACTGGGGCTTGAAGATTTCTTTGGATCATCGTGAGAAAGTCTTTTAAAACTTCTGGTGTTTCATCCTTGGAATGTAGAAAGAGAGTCCAAGTGTATCTGGAGTAGTCATCGACGATTACCAGAATATATTTCTTCCCGTTTATGCTTGCAACTCGCATTGGACCACATAAGTCCATATGAAGCAAATTTAACCGTCCTTTCGAACTTGGAACAGTCTTTGACTTGAATGAACTTCGTTTTGCTTTACTCACTTCACAAGAGGAACATAGTTGATCCTTGACATACTTTAGTTTTGGTAAACCAATCACAACATCTTTCTTTGAAAGCAAGTTGATGTAGTCGAAGTTGAGATGAGAAAGTCTTCGATGCCATAACCATGCTTGAGTTGGTGATGCTTTAGCCATGAGACAGATTGGAGTTGATGAAGTTGTTTCTTGAAGAGAAATTGTATAGAGATCAGTTCCACGATTACCGGTTAGTAAGTCGTTTCCCTGAAGATCTCTAACAAAACATGTAGATTTCCGAAATGCAACCTCCAAATCCGCATCACAGAATTGACCAACCGAGAAAAGATTGTGATTGAGACCTTCGACGTAGTAAACCCTTTTGATCGTGATATTTCCTTGAACCAAATCTCCATAACCAAGAATTGGAGCAAATTGATCATTGCCAAAACGAACGGTACCCAAGTATTTTTCAACAAAATTGCACAGCAGAGATAGATTGCCCGTCATGTGCTTTGTGCATCCAGAGTCAACAATGAATAGGATGAGTTGTACAATCTGCAAGAGAATTAGAGGACGATGGAATACATGACAAATTGGATCCTAAAGTGTTTGTGAGTTTTAAGACATTAGTTATCCTAGATACATTATCTATGGAAAAACTAACTTTCTTAGTCACACTTTCGTTCCTAACTTTAGGTACCTATTTCCTTTTTATCTTAGGAACCCATGTATATGCTGATGGGCATTGTTGTGCTATCCACCATTTCCACGCCTTATTAGTCTTCTTATACAACATCCTATAGTAACTCTTTGAATTTGTGATAGTGGATTCTGATGCAACTGTTTTCTTATGGGGTGTTGCAACAGATTTGTTCGCTTGACTTTTGGGTTTTCTAGTACTAATAGGCACTCCATTAGGCTTCTTAGTTCTAGCATTCACGTCTTTCAAAAACTTAGAAACACAAGCATCATGATTCGCATTAAACACACATTTTCCACAAGTAGCACAAACAGCATTAACATTCGAAGTTCTGGAATTTAAACTGTCATTACACGTAGTTACAGACTTTGTTTGATTAGAAATACTAGAAATCCTAGGGTGTTCTTCTACTTCAGTCTTCTTAAACTTCACATGACTAGTGTTTGGCATGACCTTATCTTTCATTTGATTGCTCCTAGGCTGTGGTCTGCTAACATTAGTTTTGTGAGTTACTCCTGTAGATGTAGATACGCGAGGATTAGTATTCCTAGAAGTCTGATTCAACTGTGGTGCTCTAGTTTGTGTGGTACTACTTGCAATTCGATACATGCCTGGTTTAATCACATTTGTGTTTCTTACAGCTTGCGTTGCTGTTTGAGGCAAATTCTGTGGAGTGACTGTTTTTGATAAACCCTCTGACTCATTAGTTTTTAAAACCGACTTTTTCTTTGCAAAATATTTTCTCTCAAGAGAGTCTAAAACTAACACAAGGACTCAGCTATAAAAGAAGAAGAAGACAGAAGAACAAAAAAAGAGCAAGTTTTAATTTCAGTTTGTAATTTTTTTTCGTAATTTTAAGCATTTTTCTCAAGTTTTTTTTAGTCACTAAGCTTTAAGCACTTTACTCTCTTTCTTCACTTGTACTTCTCAGTGAGAAATAATATACATTTTTCAAAGTTTACTTTTCTTTTTTTCCAATATTAAGCCATTTTTTTACTTCAATAAAGCTCCATAAGCATTTGAGCTTATTCTTATTAAAAAAACCTCAAATCAGTTAAAGACTTGTCAAAATCATTCATTCACTGGTGTTTGTTCATTTTAATAAAATATGAACCTTTGAGTTCATTTGATAAAAGTTTGAGGTTCAAGAGAGTAATAAAGCTAATATAGCTTAGTGAGCTTTAAGCTCATTTGGTTTTTGAGGCTAATGAGCCATTAGTGTTCAAGTTTTTAATCCACTCACTTAGATAGAGTGGCTTGTTCTGAGACAACAAAAATTCAGGTTCCATACTCTAAATTTCCTTTTAGCATTTATAGCTTAATTCACTAGCTTAATGCCTTGTTCTTTCTATGTGCTTTATTCTGTCCAAATTAGAGCAAAGTAATATAGAGATTGCAATTTTAACTATTTGTAGTTAAAATTCATTAAGCTTTTTCATCATGCTTAAATTCTGTCAAAGTTATATAAGAGGCTACTGAAAAACTAGCTAATTTTTCTTAATATGCTGTAACTTAAGTGGCCTAAAATAGTTTTATTAGGTTAGTTCTAGGTTGAGTAGCTAAAAGGTTTTAGCTGAATTAGTTTTTAAGTAGATTTTAATGCCAATATAGTTTTGACAGTTTAGGTAAAGGGGTGTTTGGCATAAGCCTTAAAACGGGTCAAAATGGCTTTGGCATGGGTTAATGGTCATTATGTTAATTAAGCATAAATTTAAGCCTATACATTTAAGCTGTATTATAGGTCCTTTTTTAAGTCCTGAAATATGGTTATCAGAAGTTTTTATAAACCATTTTTGTTTACTGTGACTTTTAGAAAACACCACAAGTGCTTATATAGTTAAGCACTTTTTGTTTTAGTTTGTAGTATAAAAAAAGTGTGTGTTTTATGTGAGTTGAAAGATGTGACAAACACCTTAGGACTTTTGACTTGAGTAAGATCAAAACCACCCAATCCTTGTGATGGCGGATTAATAAAACCCACAAGCCTTTTCACCCACAAAATTCACAATAAAAAAGGATTTTTAAAAGCATTAAAAATTGTGCACAACTCCATAAGCTATGGCACTTAATCATTTTTAGTTTTCTTTTCAATTGAGCTTTTTGACAGGCATATTTTAGCTGTCCAAAATAAGCCCCTTAAGTTTAGCTTAGAATCTCCCCAGGATCAAAAGTGGGAGATTGGAAACCCCATTTTCTTATGTCTTTTAGTGTATTTAAGCCCACTTTCTTGGCTTATTTCAAGAGCTTATAAGCCCTTTTATAAGCTTGTTGATTTTCAGCCTTTAGTGAGCTTATTTGTTGGCTTATTTTTAAGCCCAAACTCACCCTTTGACTGTTTTTAGCTTGGGATTAGTATAGGATAGCTTATTTTTCATGTTGGTTTTTTCCAGCTTATTAGCTTTAGTTTTTAAGCTCATTAGTGCTTAATAAGTCAGCTTAGGACACCTTTTAGTTTTTTTTTTAGCCAAGCTACCTTATTGTCCAAATTTACTTAGTTAAGTTTAACCTTTAAGCTTCTTTAGCACTTCCATTCGCTTCATAAGCTTACTTTCAACAGCTTATTCAATCCTTAACGCTTAGCCTTTTTTGAGCATATTAAGTATTAGTCCAACCTTAGCTTATTTTCTCTTTGTCACAGCTTATTTACGACCAAAGTCCAACAGGACTGGCTCATTTTGCTTTTAAGCCTTTATAATGCTAACTTTCAGTTTAAGCTTATTTTTAAGCTTATTTATTGCTTTTCGTAAAAAGTGGTAGAAGACAAAGTTGTTAAGTCCCCACGAGCATAACACCTTGCTTCATCGAGTTTATCCGAAAAAAAAAGGGAAAGACACTTGGCCCGGGTGAGCAAGACTCGAACCCGGGACCAAGCGATACGATCCCCTTTTACACACACACTCTACCACTGCGCCCTTGGGTCTTTTTCGTTAAAGACTCAAGGGATTTAATTTATAAGGGTGTTTTGGCTTTAAAAGCCTATAAGCTGCAACAGCTTATTTTCGGGCTTATTTTTAAGCAAATCTTGTGTTTCTTATTTTTCGTAGATCAATCATAGTGTAAAGTATTTTTGGTGAATTTTTCAGAATTTTTCGAAATAGTTTAATATTTTTTATAATTTAATTTAGTTAAAAGTTTATTTAATTCATAAAAAATACAAAAATTATCAAAAAAATATTTTGCTTTTTTAGAAAATTTTCTTTTGTCATATAGTTTGTAGGAAAAATACAAAAGTTTTCGTAGGGTCATTTTTACAACTTTGTACTTTTTAAAGAACGGGTCCGGGTACGGGAATTTGCTTTGACTCGTTTTTGGGTCAAACGAACCCCGTTTTCGGTCTAGTCTTTTTCATTCTTCGTTATTTGTCCCATAGAGTAGTTTAGAAGTGAAAAATTCTTCGTAGGGTTATTTTTAAAGATTTTAGGTTTTTCCCCCTTTGTTCGGGATTCGGGCTCTCGTTTTCTAGTTTAATTTCGTAATTTCTAGGTTTTTCTTAAACGTTTTAGTTCGTTATTATCTAATTTGACTTTCAACTTCCAAATTAAATATTTTTTTCTTCCTTCAAACTCAAATCTTCGTTTGTACGATTTTACCATTCTCATCCTCGTTGGGGATATACGACCCTAAACATTCCTATACTACATCACGTGTATCCTTGAACTGTTTGATTTTTTAGACTTAAAAATAATATTTTTATATTTTTTATATATCATATAATATTTGGTGAAAAAACCACCAATCAATTTTTTGGCGCTCGCTGTCCGGGAGTGCTGTGAAGCCGATTATCGTTACGTTTGATCAATTGTTTTTGAAATTGTGAATATTTTATTTTAAAAAAATATAAAAAGTACAAAAATATTTTTCATTTTCTTTTAGTATAATTATCAGATAAAAACCAAAGAAAAAAAAACCAAAAATATAAAAACATTGTCCATAAAAAAAAGAAATAAAATTCACAAATTGGTAAAATACCAAAATATAATATTCTCAACTGAGGTATTATCATAATAACTTCCGGTGAACTTGTTGGTTCCCACTCGAACAAAGATTTAAAAACTTGCCTTTTGTGTCCCCCTTACGACGAACGGCTTCACCTTGAAAATATTTAAACAAACCTATAAAGAGGTATAAAGGAGGGTTTGTTCCGAGAACACGACCCAAAGGAGAAATAAGCTTCAGCGCTATCCTACTCCTCCGCTCACCTGTGCGATTTCTCATTTGAGAGCTACCTGTGAAGTAAGTAGATTATTTGTTTAGTTGTCTTGATCTCATTGTCCGTAAACTCATTGTGAATAAATCTATGAAAAACCAAAAAAAATTAGTGTAAATTTCTTTTTTGTAATTATCTATTTATAGTGTCATGACCACGACGATCTCAAGCCCGTATTTCAGTTTCCAGAACCTCCTATCCGTCATCTCTGTTGAATCTATCTAATGCTTGATAAACCTGATAATCCTCCCCAAGTTACGATGGCGATAATCGTACTATGCGCCAATTGCTCGAATCACCCACCGATGGTAACGAGTGAAGCTAAAGTTATTCCAGAAATCACCGCGAATAACTTTGAGATCAAGCATTGTTCTACTTAAACTTGTCCAAAACAACCTTTTTTGGAAAGATAAAGAAGACCCACATGCCACATCCGTTTATTTCAACAAGATCCCTTTCACGATTAAGATTCCGAACGTACCAAATTACTGTCGTTTAAGCCTTAAGCTTTTCCCAATTTCCACTCGAAGGTCATCCCGGATATGGCTAGAAAAAGAACCCCCTCGATCGATTGAAAACATGGGAAATCTTGATTCCGAATTTATTAACAAATTCTTACCCTCCACTAAAGACGAAAGACAATCCCAAAATGAAAACACGAGATTTCATCCAAAAATTGATGAGCGATTTTATGAGGCTTGGATCGTTTCATGATCATTTTAAGGGGATGCCCTCATCATGGGTTTTCAGAATTGCATCAACTCGATACATTCTATAAATGCCCTAAACTCAAATGAACACGATTCATAGAACACTGCTGCCGTTGTAACTCTTAGACAAAATGCCTCGAGATGTTTAAAAATCAACGAGAGCAAGTCAAAGGTACGGTCAATCAAGAAACAAAGCTGTTGTAGCTAAAATGAGTACAAGCTCTTCCACCCCAGAAGTCTCATCTGATTTGCTGAACTCAAAGACATGGTTTCGTCAATAATTCTCGATAGAAAGAAACCCCAGCTTCCGCCCTCCGAAAAAAGCGGTGAACAAAGTTGTGTAACTTGTGGGGAGGTCATTCCTTATCAAAACTGTCCAGGCCACAAACAGCAAACATAATACCATGACAATAATCCAAGAGTAAGTGTCCTCAGGCCGCTTCTGGCCAATTCACGCAAGCTAATTCTGGTTATCGACCTCCGATGGTCTCAAATCACATTCGACCTCCTGGTTTTCCTCCAGTTCATAATCCTCATGCAAAATAGTCAAAACATATTCAATCGAGTGAAAGAAATAAAATCAATCAAAACAGAGGATACAACATATCACCAGTCAGATTAATGGAAAACGACCTCTCGTTAATCAACCAGTACTCATCAAGGCCCTGCTTCCTCAGACACATGTGTGTCAAAAAAACAGATTATTGAAAGAAGTCCACAGCCACAGATGCAGTGTGAAGAAACATGCAAAAACCAAGGTCAAAACCATGCAATCCTAAATGGCAAATTGACTTGACATGCTTCAAAAATTATTAACGCAATACAGCTCTACAGTCCGGTTCAGGAACACTTCCTGGTAACACAGTAATACCAACCCAAATTAGAAGATTAAAAAGGTAACACACCCGAAGAGGTGTTACCTATCCAAGGACCGAAAGCATTAAACATGAAGTCGAGGTGACAAAGGACACGATGCCTCCCCTGCGAATAACTGGAAGCAACGAAGACGACCAACCTCATGTTTGTTCAAATACGTCTCGTATCCAAATCCTGAGCCCAAAGATTTGGCTCCTGTTGATGCTCCTGTTGTTACTCCAAGTTCCTAACGCATCAATTCCATTTCCATCAAGAAGAAATGAATGAAATGCGCAAGGCAAAAAGCTAACGAATCAAATCGAGAATTCCTAATGTAATCTTTATAGGATTTGAGTTCGAGATAAGCTGTTACCGATGCCTTAGGATGCTCATGCCTAATTTGCTTCAACTTTGAAACCTAAATTGGGAACAAAGAAAAATATTGAGCTAATTGGGCAAGACTCCTTTGAATGAGGAACATGTTCTGCGGACATCCTCACAATTACCAAGAACTTAGGAGACACCCTGCCGATTTCTGATTCCAGTGAATTTACGGGATTACTACATGCAACCATTGGCCGATCTGGGTGCAGCATCAATCACATGCCTTTATTTCTGTATGGAAAGATCTTGCACTTCCCGAACAGACCCTAACATGCATGACGTTAGAGCTAGCAGATCGTCAATCACTTTGAACCAATCGGTATGCTAAAGACGTCCGTCAAATGGTGGGAAAGTTCCGAATTTCCCAGCAACCTTCGAAGTTGTTATTTTGAAACCAGACCCCCTATTACCCTTAATTCTCGGGCGATGTTTCTTACCAACCAGTCATGCTTTGATAGATGTTTATAATGTCGAGATTACCTTCGTGTTTGCGAAGGTAAGCCATCACATTCAATCTGCCATACATCAAAATACACAGCTGACTAACAAACCAAATGACGTAAGAACACAAATCGGACGCATTGATATGGCTTGTGATGAGTATATCTCAAGAGGTCCCTAGGATTTTCAAACGTGAACGCGAGTGCAATCCCACTCATATTCTTAGCCCTTTTTTTTTACTGCTTTCTCCAACTCCTCACTCCTTTCGGGACAGTGACTTTCCTTTTAAATGGAAGAAGCAGCTTCGTTTCATGCTACTAGAAGATGATCCAACTTCATCTGAAGTTGATCCAACTATCAGGATCCGAGGGGACATCCTGCTTTAGAAGCAATTTTGAACAGTGAACCACTACCCCCCCTCCCAAATCATGAACAATATATGCCTGGAGTTTACGAAAGAAATCAAACTCTGCGAAGCTGAAACCATTGACTATTCCGTTGATGAACCTCCCAAGTTTGAACTCAAGGAACTGCCACCCCATCTTGATACTCATTTTTTATAAAGGTTATGAGGAAGTTGCCGTCATAATTTGCTAAAGACTTAAAAGATGAGGAAAAGGCAGCTCTTCTCAAGGTTCTCAAGTCCCACAAGCGAGCCATCGCTTGGAAACTCTCCGATATAAAGGGTGTTAGCCCAGAATTTTGTACTCACAAAATTCTAATTGAAGAGGACTACGAACCATCTGAGCAAAGTCAGAGAAGGGTAAACCCAAAAATCCACGACGTTATCAAGAAGGAGGTTGAAAAACTCCTTGACCGCTGGATTGATTACCCCATCTCAGACAGCCCTATTGAGAGTCCCGGAACACTGATTTCCCATCAGACACGGAGGTAAGACCGGACCTACACAAAAGATGACGAACATGAGTAGTAATCAACTCGAATGGTTTCACGGGATGACTTAGTATGATTGATTACCGAAACCTAAATGAACGCCACCTTAAGATCACTTCCCAATCACCATACATTACCAAAAGCACGCAAGACTAGCAAGGGGACAGTCTAGGAAGCACGTTGGCACTGTGGTTTGGTGTGGCGAACCGGAGGGGTGTTGGTGTGGGTTGTGGGAGTGTGGGGGGTGGTGTGGTACCACGCAACAACTGTTTTCCCTCGATGGCATCACGTGGGAAACTAACAATCCCAATTGTCCCCCCCCGACCCGCAAAACGAACCACCTTATACCAATGCCCATACTAACAATTTAGCCTATCTGTCGCATGCCAATTGTGTGCGCTATGCCCAATGCTCCAGGCCCCTCCAAATAATACAGATGAGCAATCTTCCCCGATAAGATACGAAAAAACGAAGGAAGTAATTGAATGTATGACATTATACGGTCTTTGGGTGACTCATTCTCTACTGCCTAGCCCATTAGGAAAAGAAGAATAAGCTGAGTAAAGACACCAACTAATCTTTAACTGGGAGAAGAGCCAATTATGGAAAAGGGAATGCATTGTTCTCGTACATAAAACTTCTAAGTCTGACTGAGGTTGATAAGAGCAAATGTCGAAGTAATAGCCAAACTCCCTCACCCAACTTCTGTCAAAGGTGTCCGTAGATTCCTTGGGCACGCCGGTTTTTACCGCCGATTCATTCAGGACTTCTCAAAAAATGAGCCCTACCTAAAGACTCATTTGCTTGAAAAAGAGACTCCATTTTTCTTCTCTGAAGAGTGTATCGATTCCTTTAATACACTCAAAAAAAATTTGACTAGGCACCGATTTAATTGCTCCCGACTGTGGACTATACCCTTTGAACTGATTTGCGATCTACGACTTCGCATTGGGGCAGTCCTCGGCAAAGAAAAAAACAAGCATTTCCAACCTTATACACTAGCAGCAAGCACTATGAACAAGGCTCAAACTACACTACACTACTCCCGAACGGAATTACTGCCGTAGTGTAATGCCTTTGAGAAATTCCGTTCATATTCTTGTTCATGTCCCAAAGCAATAGTGTATACTGACCATATTCCGCCATCAAGTATCTCTTTTGCCAAGCAGGATGCTAAGGCAAGACTCATGCGGTGGATCCTATTGCTCCAAGAATTTGATATTGAAATTCGAGACAAAAAAGGAGCTGAGAATCTCGCCGCCGATCATCTGTCCAGACTTGAAAATCCGCATCAAGACAAACTCGAGAACAAAGAAATCAATGAAAACATTTCATCTCGAAACTCTTGGTTCTAGTTTTGCTCTTCAAGATCAAAGTAACCCCACGTTTGCCTGATTTTTGCAATACATATCATGCGGGGAAATTCATTATCAAGGGAATGGACATCCCAACAAAAAAAATAAATCTTCAAGGATGACAAAGGCAGTATTTCTGGATGATCCCTTCCTTATTAAGAACTGTGGTGATCAGGTGATAAGACAGTTAAGTTTACAGGGGCAAGAAGCTTCAGACATTCTCGAGGCTTGCCACAATGGACCTACTGGGGGACACTATGGTGCCATTTACACAGCAAGAAAAGTCTTCGATTCAGGATTCTATTAGCCCACCATCAACAAGGATGCCACGACTTTGTCACCCGTTGAGACATTTGTCAATGTCAAGGAACAATTACTCAACGTTATGAGATGCCACAAACTCCAACCAAGTTTGCGAAATCTATGACATCTGTGGCATTGATTTTATGGGGCCGTTCCCTCTTCAAGCGGAACAAGTACATACACGTCGGCTGGTTGACTACTTAGTCAAAATGGTTGAAGCAAAAGCGTCTCCCCACCAATTATGCCCGAGTTTTTGTTTTGCAAATTTTTTAGAAAACTCTCATTTCTCGATTTGGTGCCCCCGAGCTATCAATAAGTGATCCGAACACACTTGTAGCAATGACCAGTATTACAAAGTCATGCTTAAGTACGGAGTCACTCACCGTCCTCTCCCCCGCATAACACCCACAACAATTGGGCAAGGTCGATGTGTCAAATCATGGGTTTTAAGCGTATCTTGAGAAGAACCATGGGAGAAAATTCGTGCCTCCTGTGGACAAACTAGATGATGCTTTATGGGCCTTCCGCACAGCCTACAAAACACCCATCGGGTGTACTCCATATAAGCTAGTGTATGGAAAGGCATGTCATCTACCGATCGAGTTAGAGCATAAAGCCTACTGGGCCCTCAAGCATACAAATTTTGATGTTCAGACTGCGGGTGATCACAGGAAAGTTCGAAACTGAATGAACAAAATGACTCGTGATCAAAGCCTACCGAAAACTCTTTGATCTATAAAGAGAAAACCAAGATGATACACGATGCTAAAGATCAAACACCGCGTTTCAACGTTTGTGTGGATCGTGTCCCTCTTCAACTCTAGACTGAAGATTTTCTCGGGCAAATTGAAATCCCGTTGGTCTGGACCATTCACCATTGTCCAAGTTTTTCCTTATGGCACTGTCGAGTTATCTCAAAACTCCGGGCCCAACTTTAAAGTGAATGGTCATCGTATAAAACACTACTTTGGAGGGGACATACCAACCGAGGTTGTCCCAGATCTCCAGATACGTTCCCCCTGGACAATAACTTTCGTGGGACGTGTCAAGCGAGTCGGGACCCTAAACAATCGCTTCGTGTGAGGCACCCCATGCTTATCATTTAGTAGTAATAAATAAGTGTTTTTGTTTTTGTGATGAGGCTAGTTTTTCCATTCCCTGTCCTTGTCCATGTTTTGTGGGGGAGCTTTGTGGTTGTATGTCCATGATTTCCAGTTTGTGAAGACACGTCAAGTATCCACATGAGTTTCACATCCTCAGACTTCATTTTGGTAATCAGCTATCCAAATCTAATCGACTAACGTTTTATCTTTTGGCACACTTCATAAACGGCCTTAGATTTACGTAGGTACCCCTTTGAAACATCGAGGACGATGTTTAGTTCTAGTATGGGGGGGATCTTCGATTTGATTTTTGCCTGCAGTCGTTGTTATCACGCAATCCCGTTTTACCACCAAATTTTTGCAAAAATACCAAAAAAATGAAAAATTTTAAAAAATTTCAAAAATAAAATAAGTGTTTTGTCACAGTTTTGACTTTCCTAATGGGTAGAATGAGAATAATTTTTGACTCGATCAAGGCGGGTGTTGATCGCCTATCTAGTTCCTACAACTTATCGTTTGTGAAGGGCTAAGCTTTCACGAATTCGATTGCTTCGAATTTTAATAAGGTGAAGAACAAGAAGTGATAGAGTTAAATATAAGTTTATGTGCTGAACGAAAACTTATATGAGTAACTTGTGGCTTTTTCTCCCATTAGCTTCTAATCCACCTAATCATACGTACTCAATTCAGTTCAACTAAGTCAATCAATGTTTTTAGAAAAAGCTTCAAATTTGTAACTTGATTCTTTAAAGCAAGATTTTTCTGTTCTTAATAATTCGAAAGTTAAAATGCCAAAGGAATGCATGAATTGAAGTAGAATGCAAAATGCATGAATATTGAAATTTTGCCAATGAAGCATACATTTGATTATATGGAGCAAGTAAAAGATGTGTCGTGATATCCCACTCCGCTAACCACGAGGTGGGGGTTCAAACTAAGACATCTTTACTTCTAGGGATTTGGTGTGTTGTGATATCTCACCAGGAAGCGAGGTCTAGGTGAGGGTTCAAACTAAGACACTTATCCTTAGCCATATTAGGAAGAAGGTGTTGTTGTGATTTCCCACTACGCTAGCAACGGGGTGGGTTTTCAAACTAAGAACACCGGTCGTTGGTTGTGATATCCTACTAGGGAGCGAGGCCTAGGTAGGTGTTCAAACTAAGCAACGCATTCCTAGCAATAAAACTTATGATTATAATGATGAAGATGTTGGGCAAAAAATTCTAACATTAAAATCTCGTATCTTAAAAATCAAGTTATAAGGTCCTTAATAAGTTGTTGCTTTGAGTCTTGATTCATCTTGAATCACGACTATGGAAATAAGTTGATCTTGGTTGATTGAATGAGACACACATTTAAATCCTACATTCATGTTTGGGATGTTTAAAAGTGTCACAAGTCATATGTATGAGTACTTATTCATTTAGACTTATAGCAAATGATCTTGTTTAATTGCTTGGTTTGGAGCTAGTGAAAAATCGGGGACGATGAATTTATCCGACAGGACATCCGTAGATTATTCTATGGGCGTTTCTCATTCTATGATCCCAATGTTAATATAATAAAGGAAGTCAAACAGGAAGTCGAGAAAAGAAAAAGAAAAATCCAAAAATATTAGGGATAGTTAGTGTATGAATAAAAAATGGTGAAAACGGGACTTGTCGAAGCTTTTGATTCTTTAGTTTCCCTTGACGAACACTTTGCTACTTTTCAAAGTTATTAGTCGAGGGAGATTGAGATTCTTAGTTTTCGTAAATGTTTACTTCATAACATTGCGTGAGGACACGGCAATACCTTAGTATGGGGGATTTTGGTATGTGCTTAATTACACATACCTTTTACCTTTAAAAACGAGCTAAAATAACCAAAAACGGACTTAAAATGCCAAATATACGCTTGTTTTGCTAATTGTATTGTGCATGAACGGATAACTAAGAAAAGGACGAAAAACAAAGCCAAAACGACAAAACCGGACTCGGAATGGAAAAGACTGTGAAAGACAAAGCCAAATCGAAGCCGAAAAGTCAATCAAGTCAAAAAGTCAACAGAAAAGTCAACTGGTCAAAGTCAAAGTCAACTCAAGTCAACCCCGAGGCCAAAAGTCAAAGAAATATAAGTTTAGGGACTGAAATTGTAAATCCCTAAACTTATATATAAAGAAGAAAAGAGAAAAAAAGAAGAGAAGGGCCAAATTGCCATAAATGCAAAGTTACACCACAGGGGCCAAAGCTGGCAAGTCCAAAGTTATGTAACACCATGGACGAGTGTTGCAAAGAGTTATATAACTCTTGGGGACTTGTTTTGCCAAGTCCCCAAAAGTTATATAACCACAAGGACGAAATGTGTAATGAAACATATAACCTAAAGGGACCAACCTTGCCATTTCCTAAAACCCTCACTCTGTTATAACCCCCAAACAAACTTTCCCGCTTCTTTTTCCCCCCAAAAACAATCACGGGTTAACATAACCCGTTTTACCCTGTAAACCTTCACCCCCACCATGGGTAATCACCTCCCCCCTCCTCCACTACCTTTCCCAGCTGTGAGATTGCCAAGTTGGCAATCCCACACCTCCCAAGGCCTTGTTCGACGACCAAGATTGTTTTTTGATGAAATTGGAGGGCTAGGATTCGTTTGCTTCTCCCCCTCTCACACAACTAACACAAGAACTCGGCTATAAAAGTTGTAGAAGACAGAAGAACAAAGGAGGAAGTTTTTAATTTCAGTTTTGTAATTTTTTCGTAATTTTAAGCATTTTTCTTAAGTTTATTTTAGCAATTAGCTTTAAGCATTTGTACTCTTTTTCTTTCATCTTGTACTTCTTCATTTGAGGAATAATATTCAGTTTTCAAAGTTTACTTGTTCTTTATTTCCAATAATAAGCCACTTTTACTTCAATAAGCTCCAATAAGCTCTTTTGAGCTTATTCTTGTCAATAAGCTCTAATTTAGTTTAAAACTTGTTATAAGGTCTTAAATACTGTTTTCATTTGAATTCAGCTCATAAATGTCCAATTGAGTGTGATTTGGAAGCTTATGAAGAAATAAGCTAATATTAGCTTATTGAGCTTTTAAGCTCAGGTTTAGAGGCTAAGGAGCCATTAGGTCAGGGATTTTAAGCCACTCACTCAACAAGAGTGGCTTTGGGTTCTGAGACAACAAATTTCTCAGGTTTAATTCCTCAAGCCTCAATTTAGCTTAATTTTAGCTTTATCTTTTGCTTATTTCTATTCAAATTTTATTTAACTCTCTTTAATCATGTTTGTTTAGGCTTAATCTCTAGCTGTTTTAAGTTTTCAGTAGGTTAAATTTGTGTAACTTTAGTTTTTCCTTAAAAACTGTCATGTTAGTGTATTAAGCTAGCTAAGTAACTAGCTTATTGGCCATAGAGTGTATTAAGGCTTAAGTAGAGTAGTAGCTTATTTCTTCTAATAAGCTGTAGGTTTAAGTGTTCATTTAGCATAATTAGATGATTATTAGTAAGAGTTGAGATATAAGGTAGTTTAGTAGCTTTGTAGTTTTAAAATAGATTTTTAAGTAACTCTAGACTAGCTTGCGTCCCAGAATTTCTTTAAGGGGTGTTTGGGCTTAACATTCAAAACGGTGTCAAAATGGTATGTGCTCGGGTTGAGTTAATTTTATGAGTAATTAGCTTAAGTTGTAAGCTCTTTTAAAGATTTTTCAAAAAGTTTTCCAAGGTTCAATGTATGTTTTTTCAAAGTTTTTTAAATCCTTTTCAAAACTGTGGGATTTTAGGAAGACACCACATGTGCTTATTCAGTTAAGCACTTGTGGCTTGAGTTTAAGTGTCAATAAGAGGTTTTGTGTTTATTGTGTCTAAAAAAAGGCTATGTCAGACAAGCTTTGTATTTTGACTTTATTAAGTCAAAAATCACCAAGTTCCTTTGTTGGCAGTTTTAAAAAAATCAAAAGACCCTTTTTCACCTATCAAATTCAGCAAGTTTAAAACCTTTTGTTTAAGCTCAAGACTTGCCTTGCCAAGTCATAAGCTAGTAGACTTTTAGTGTTTTCAGTTAACTTTTCAATTAGGAGCTTATTTGTCAGCCTTTTTTAATAAAGCTGTCCAATATAAGATTACTCAAGTTAAGCTAAATCTCCCTGGTTGCAAATGGGTGATTTGTAAGCCCATTTTTCTTTGTCTTATTGTGAGATTTTAAGCCCAATCTCTTGGCTTATTTTAAGAGCTTAAAGCTCTTGTATAAGCTGTTAAGTTTCAGGAACCTATTTAGTTGTTAGTTGGCTTATTTTTAAGCCCAAAACCTTGCTTTTGGCAGTTTAGGGTTGTTCTTAGGTGCAGGGGTGCTTTATTTACCTTAGGAGCTTAGTCAGCTTATTTTATAGCTCCTTTTAGCTTTTAATAGCATTTAGGTTAGTATAACTAGTTGTTTAGTTATTTACTCTTTTCCTGCTTATTTGTTCAACTACTTAGCTTTTTAGCCATTTAGCTTAGTTTTGAGTATTTCTTTCATCTCATACGCTCTCAGCTAAGCTGTTACAGCTTATTTAGTTTAGCTTTGTAACCTGTAAGCTTATTTATGTTTGTTAGACTCCCTTTTGCTTAATTTCAGCCCAAGTCCTAGCTTAAACGACCACACAAGGTCCAAAAGATTAAACATTTTTCTGGCTTTAAGGCTTTTTAAGCATTTCTGCCAACTTTAAGCTATTTTTCAGATTATTATGGGCTTTTTAGAAAAAGTTTTGTAGAAACAAGACAAAGTTGTTGTTAAGCCACCACGAGCTAACAACTTTGCTTCTTTTGAGTTTTCGAAAAAAAAAAAAGGGGGAAAGACAATTGGTACGGGTGAGCAATAGACTCGAACCCGTGACCAATCGGTCATTCCCTCTTTTATAACATCTCTTACCACTGCGCCCTTGGTCTTTTTCGTTTTTAAAGATGCAAGGGCTTAGTTATTTAAAGGGTGTTTTAGCTCTCATATGCTAATAAGCTGTAACAGCTTATTCGGGGCTTATCATTTAAGCAAAACTTTGTGTTTTTTAATTTTAGTGGGGAAATTTTTCACTAGGGTCTAAGTAATTTTTGTAAATTTTTAGCTATTTTTTGAAATCATTTAATATTCTTTATAATTTAATTTCGTTAAAAGACTTAATTAATTCACTAAAAAAATACCAAAATTATCAAAAAAATATTTTGCTTTTTTAGGAAAATTTTCTTTGTCATATATAGTTTGTAGGAAAAAATATAAAAATTTTCGTTTTTAGGGTCATTTTTACAAATTTTTCACTTTTTAAAGAACGGTCCGGGTAGCGGTAATTTTGTCTGACTCGTTATTGGGTCAACTACGAAACTCCGTTTTCGGTTCTAGTATTTTTCATTCTTCGTTATTTGTCCCGTTAGTAGAGTAGTTTAGAATGTGAAAATTATCCGTTAGTATTTTAGGGTTATTTTTAAAGAATTTAGTTTTCCCCCTTTGTTGGGATTCCGTGCTTCGTTTTTTCAGGTTTAATTTCGTAAATTTCTAGTTTTTCTTAAACGTTTTAGTTTGTTATTGTTTAATTTGACTTTTTCAATCTCCCAAATCAATTCCTTCCTTCAAACTCCAATCTTCGATTGTATCGATTTTCCAGCACAGCCTCGTTGGGGATAAACGACCCGGGAACACTCTATACTACTTCTCGGTTATATTGATCTTGTTGATTTTTAGACTTATATATATTTTATATTTTATTATATATATTATATATATATAGTGTGAATCTCTCCAATCACTTTCCTTTGTTAAATAGGGTTGTTAAATGTTACTCCTTCCGTCCCGTATTAAATGTTCACTTTGACTTTTTAAAGTCATTTTTTAACTTTGGCCTTAAATATATTTGTTTATGTAATATTATACTTGATGTAAAATATATGAATGGATTGAGTTTTAAATATATTTTCATTTGGTAAATTTTTTATCAAGTATTATATAACACAAAAAAGTTATTTAAAGTCAAAATTGAAAAAAAAAGATTGCAAAAGTCAAAACTGGACCTTTAATATGGGACGGAGGTAGTAGTTGACAGATGAACATTTGTGGTCACATTATGATACAAGCAGTTTTCGTGTTTTGTTTTACTTAATGTTCCGTATTGGCAGTTTTAATGGTAGTATGCATCCATAATTGAAACCAGAAAAAGGTGAACAACTACTTTTGAAAGGAGCAGAAAACCAACACTTAAATTAAGAGATATAATGCATTTTATCTTAATTCGCTGCATTTTGTATATTGAAAAAACACATAGGATTATCAGATATAATCTGAAATCGTATAAGCTCATAAGCGAACGACCAGTAATAATAGATATAAATATGAGCTTTGGTTCCAGCTAGGGTTGTTGGCCCATGTTGTAGCAGCCTGTCCTGAACGAGAACGTGAAGTCGAACAATTGGCATGTATATATGCTATGTATTAGATTAGGTCCACACCAAATATGTAATCTTTTGTTCTTAGAAGCAAAAAAGAGGTTGGAACAGATTAGGAAGGATCCCTAACATAATCTTAGAACTTTATATTTCATCCAATAGTTACCATCTGAATTTCAAGTTGTCTTTGTATCTCATTAGTTTTTTTAATGGTTATTTTAAAGCAGGTGTGAAGACAATGTAAATACATGCAATGGCATTAAGTGGTGGGGTGTCTGTCCCCGGATGCAAAGGGCGATATGCGATCTAAATAGTAACTCTGGAGTTTCAGTTACGCTACAAAAAACGGATGCATACCTCTCCATTATCCGACGTATGGTGGAAATCCACATTGTTTTCAGGTATGTTTATTCTCTCTTGAAGTATAGTAGTAAATTTAGTTTTATGTAACGTCTGATGTATTGTTGTCTCATATTTCATTTCATTGTTTTTGTATCGTCGCTGATACTCGAAGCGCAAATCAAAAAGCAAATATTGATGAACCCGAATGGCAACACCAGGTTCTTGAATACGAGAGAGAATAGTGGTAGCTGAAAGCTATAACGACTTTAATGATTGGAGAGATGGGACTTTTTTTTTAACAGCAATATATTATTAAACCACTAGCAAGAAGCTAGAAATTACAAAGCGACAAGGTACGGATTTTTAAGCCAATCGTTCCAACTAAACGAGGCTTTACATCTATTACGACACCAATAAAAAGACCGAGACACAATATCCTCAAAAATCATCGCCTTTGGAGAAGAAACCGCTTCAAAGATATACTTGTTACGATATTGCCAAACATGCCACCACATTACGTAAAAAACACCTTCGAGAGCCTGCTTATAATTAGAAGATAAGCGAAGATTCACAAGCCAGTTTAACCAATCTTCATATGAGTCGGCCTCTATGTAAGTAATATCCCACCATCGTGTTATCTTTCGGATAATATCTCTAACCATATTACACTTAAAAAATAAATGGCTAGACGACTCCACCTCATTGTCACAAATAGAACACGTAATAGATTCTATATCCATACCTCTACGAGAAATGTTGAAACGCGTCGGTAATGAATCAATCTTAACTTTCCACGCATGAACATTCACCTTAATAGGGACAAGTTTTATCCACCGTGTCTTTGTAGTTACGTCCGGCAACATTTTATCATCTAGCATCTTTCTAACAGAAGCAACAGAAAAATCACCCGAGTTCTCCAAGGACCATTTCCAACGATCTGACACAGGAACAAGGTTTACGTCTTGGACCTGAACCAATAAAGCTTCGTACTGCTCCTGTTCGATACCACCCCTGGGTTTTCGACGAAAAGAAAAGTCCAAACTGGATTGAGTCAACTTTGTGCCAACCTTCACAAACTTACATGTCTCTAGAGCATAGATACGAGGATATAGATCTTTAAGAACGATATGACCAATCCAAATGTCTTCCCAGAAAGCAGTTTTATCCCCGTTTCCCAGTTTCATTTGCATACAGTTAAGAAGATTAATACCTTGATTCTTCAAAACATTGATTTCATGCACTATGTCCATCCAATACGACGGGAAAGCAGACTTCACTTGCTTCCCCACTTTCCCATCTTCTCCATGGATCGCCTTGATAACCCTCGACCATAAAGATGTATTTTGAGTAAAGAACCTCCACACCCATTTGAACATAAGACCTCTATTCAATGCATACAAACTTGAAACACCAAGGCCACCTTTCTCTTTGGAAGCCAACACATTTTTCCATTTAACCCAAGACGTTCTCTTGCTATTGGGATCATGACCATTAAAAAAATGACTACGAATGGATTCCAACCTGCGAAGAACACTCATAGGGACTCTAAAAATAGACATGTGATATATAGGCATCGATCCTAAGACCGATTTAAGGAGAGTTAACCTTCCTCCAATTGAAAGCGTCTTCATTTTCCACTTGGATAGGCGAGCATACACTCGATCTACTACCTCATTCCAAGCTTGAATTCTATGCATAGAACCACCCACTTTCGAACCTAAGTAGGAGAAAGGCGGTTTAAGAATAAGGCATCCTAGTTTTGAGGCAGCTTGCTTAACTTTTTCATCATCCACAAGAACCCCCATTAGTTTACTTTTGTTCATGTTAATATGCAAACCTGACGCATGAAAAAAGCATTCCAGAACCTGAACTAGAGTATTAATGTTGTCATCGCACCATTGTCCCACAAAAATCACATCATCCGCGTAAAACATATGGGAAAGCATCAACGAAGAACTTAACGTTATGCCTTTAAACATACGAGCATCCACCACTCTTTGAAACGATAAATGCAAATTTTCCATTATTAATATGAACAAGAAAGGAGATAACGGATCACCTTGTTTTAAGCCCTTGTGAAATTGAAACTCGGCCGTTGGACTACCGTTAATAATTATCGAATCTCTCGAAGATCTAAGACAACTCTGAATCCAGGTGCACCACTTATCACCGAACCCAAACTTTTTTAAAACTTCATCCAAAAAATCCCATCGAACCGAGTCATAAGCCTTCTCAAAATCAACTTTAAAAATTAAAGATTGTTTCTTCTTCGATTTACACCATTGGAGCACTTCATTTAAGATAAACGGGCCGTCTAAAATTTGTCTATCCGCAATGAACGCTGATTGCACCTCGTTTACAATATCTCCCAAAACAACTACTAGCCTATTCGCCAATATTTTTGCAATAATATTGTACAAGCTTCCGATTAGACTTATTGGTCTAAAATCTTTTACCACGTTAGTATCAGGGATTTTAGGAATCAAGGCAATGAAAGACGAGTTACAACCTTTAGGGATGTCCCCATAAGTAAAAAAATAATTAACGGCATCGAACATGTCATTTTCAATCACCTTCCAGAATCGACGATATGATGCATGTAAAATTGCATGACAAACATGAAAATATAGACCAATTTAATTAATGTAAACAGTCAAGAATTAATGTCTTATTTTGATCACATGGCAACCGTGAAACCCAATTACATGCCTATATGTTCAATTGATTATAGTGGTAAAGATTAGTGATTAATTCATGGAAGTGATTATTTCATGTGAAAAAAATAATGAATAAGTCAATCGCATACAAATTGGATGATGGTGGAATAGATCTGTACGTAACCGCATAACTAAAGAGGAAGAGGTGTGATAAAAGAGGTTAATAATTAAATAAGGGCATATTAGTCTTTGCAATATAATTGTATGTGTATGAATCAAATTTGTTATGTGTAAATTACTAAATATCATCTCCCTATAACTACTAGTGATTTCAAGACATCCATTCTTAATTTTACAACCTCATCGTTGCCTTCACCATTATCAATTATATCATCCACTGCCTTTAGATCATCTTTGAGTTTTGCTTTTATGTTTTTTGAACTTTTCATATTACCTTTATTCCAATCTCGAATCTTCTGTTTGAGATATTTCAATTTCTTCATCATGTTACTCATCGCATTAGATTCGTCCACAGGAGCTTCATTCCATGCATCTTCAACCAATTTATTAAATCCTTCCATTTCAAACCAAGAATAAAAAATCGAAAACGGAGTCGGCCCATAATAAAGTGGAGACTCACGAAGCAAATAGGCCGATGATCTGATAAGTACCGTTCGAGAGAGGTTGTGTGAAGTTCGGGCAAGTAATCATTAGATTCTCAGAAATGAGGAACCGATCAAGTTTGCTCATCTTTGTAGCAGATTTATGACACACGCAAAGAACTACCACCTAAGGGAATCTCTCCAACGCCCGCTATTGCGATATAAACGATTTGAAAAACATTGCACCTTGAACATTATATTCGACCAAATCTTTCAGATTCTTCATCTCACCTCATTAAAAAATACCTCCATTATAATCACACTCGCTTTCCAATTATTAATCACGTGAGTCAAATAATCCCACACCATCTTTTTTTCATTTAATTCTTGAGGAGCGTAAACCGAAACAATGAGAAGGTCACACCCAGTTTTTCAACCACACACCACAAATTCTTAATGAATAATAGACACGCAGTGAGTACTTTTTTACGGTAAGAACTCGAATTCCCACACTCAAAGAATACCTCCCGAGTTTCCTACTGAATCATATGAACATTATCGAACGGCCAAAATTGGGACCCAAAACATTCTTAACACTAAAAAATCTCCATTTTCTCATTTTTGTTTCTTGTACACGTTAGAGAAATTCATTTATTTTTACACTAAATTCCTTTGACCCAATCTTTTTTAGCCTTTGGGCCAGGCTTTGAATGTTTTAGTGGACAAAAAATTCATGAAAAACCCGCCTTACTCCTTGTGATTCATTATCTCCGTTATGTTATTCATACACCCATCCATGATATATCAATAGTCTTGGCCCACTTTCACCAATTCTTTCAATCAATGTCAATATTGATCCACGGTTACGTGGACTTCACTGATTTTTAAAATGGCCTGAGCAAACCGATTCTGCTACATCATCTTTTGAACCCTTATTTGAACCAATGTCTTTGAAAACGTCGTTTACCCCTTCCTCATAACCACCTTGTGAAAATTCGCCACATTCTTTCTTGGAGTTCTCACCATTATTGCAAAATATTTCTATACCATCCTTTGGAGTATAGCCTGGAGGGTATGTGGATGTGTTCGATATGTCTTCACTTTTGCTTTTATTCATTGTATTTTTTCTTATTAAGCAACTCTAAATGTTAAATGGTCCTTGGAAGATTTCCTTTTGAAAATAGGACAATCCTCTGGTTTGTTGTAATTTCTGCGATCGCTCTCTAAAACAGTTTCCGGACTTCGTTCACATCACTGTCTATGCATTTAAATCTCCTTCATTTAACATCATCATCTTGATATCATGTTCATCATTAGATTCCTCCAAGAAGTCAGGAATCCCATCTGTAACTTCCTTGGCGCGAATCCAACAACCTTAACCACGAATATAATTTTTGAACGCCGTCAATAATATTCTTAGCCAAACTGTCTGTAGGCACGTCTTTTTGAGTGAAAGCAGTTTTCATCTTGATCATCAATGTGTAATAAAGACCCCATTTAGAGCATACGTTTTTAAATGTATTGTTCGACCATATTTAATGGAATTACCTTCAATCTATCCCACCAAATCAATTCTTCCTTCAATAGTAAATTCCTTTGATGCTTGAATACTGTGGAACCAAGACCCAATACCAAATTAGCATGGGAAAAGTTTTTTTGAAGCTTTGAATCAAATTACAAAGCAACCATAATTCACCCATATACGGAATTTTGATTTTTTGAAACTTCTTTATGCTAGACCATCTTCGGTTAGATAAGGATGAAACGCTCTCACCTCTTCCTCATCAACGGAGTTAGGAGATCAGATTGTTCAAAACATCATAGTCCAATACCAGTGTTGGGGTATGATCACTTTCTGCAACCACAGACGTGTTATTTCCTTTCACCACCTGAACATACGAGTTGCCCACTCCACTTTGTCACATATCTTTCTAGTAAACATATGTAGTACATCTATTAACCCCAGCATAATTGTTAGGCTGATGATATTTCTTATTCAAAGGCGTTATGTGAAATCTAACAGAGTTAGCATGAAGCTTCAACCGCCCCACCCATATCGTACATTTATTAACCAATCTCTCCTCATTAAAAACATTAATAAAACGGACAAAACCAAACCTCTTTCCAGCTTTCGACTTCTATATTGGGGACTATACGCATCGACGAAATGTCCATATTGGTTTACATGCATTAAACAGATCCTTAGCAGGAAAACGTGACAGGAAAATTTGTGATACAATATGGATGTAGAAATCTGAGAGATCATTCCTCTCTCCTTTGATTTGTGGCTTCTTATTTTTTTTTCCATGAGACACCATGATTACACAATGCAAAAAAAAAAAGAAAAAAAAATTTTTTTAGGGCCCCAAAAGGCAGAAAACAATTAGGGTTTGCAATCGAAAAAAAAATAAAAAATAAATAAAAATTTAAAAAATAAATCCGCACAGATTTCAAGATCTAAAAGTAAAAATCGCCTAACACACTCGTTATGAGAACAAACAACAAGTTGTTAATCTCAATTACAGAGGTTATAGCAATCCTACACAAAAGAAACAAGAAGATCCGGATGATTAAGGATTGAAAATTGAGATTAGGGTTTGATTTTTGAAGATTGGGGGTGTTTGGGATAATCGCATCACCTTCCGAATCCATTTAAACATATAGATGATATCAAAAGAGATAATAGTGGGGGCATGATCGATCGATTATATGTTCGTGATGATAGATTCAGATCTGATGTGTTTGTGTGTGTGTTTGTTTGTGTGTGTGGTGTTTGTGTGGAGAAATCTAACAGAGAGATGGGACTAACGGATGTTGGAAGGAATTGTCAAGAAACTCAGGTGACGACTGCTCAGAAAACTTCGGTTATAGCTTTTCTTTGTCTCCATTTTGTACTCTGTATTAGTGTAGTTCACATGTTATATAAGATGAGATACGTTTATTTGTTGGTCGTGAAAAAGTTAAAAAAACGTTAAGTACAAAACGTCTCGCAGCGAACTGAATGCGTCGATTTCAAACACCCGCAGCGAAGCGCGGGCTTTAATCCTCGTTCTAATAAAAGTGAGGAGTAACAAACTTGATGAGCTATTATTGGTATTAAGTGTAAAATATTGCGTCTTTATTTACATTCATATCCTTTTATTCTCATATTTAAAATTTTATGCATGTACAGCATATCCGAAATATTAAATATTACGACTAATTTAATTTAACAAGCATCATTGCTCGCGCGTTGCTGCAGGACGTTAATTTTTTTTTTTTGAGTAAGTGTAGGGCGGTTTACTTTGAATATTTTCGGAATCATTAAGGTGTAAGAATGTGTTTTATGCGGGTTGGGTGTTGGTGTTTTTTTGTACGGTATTTGATGTGTGTTTTAAGTCGGTTTATTTGGGTCTTTGGTTGTATTTTGTGCGAGTTTATTTTTTTGGCCTCATGTTTAATAGTTTTTTTTCCTTATATGTGCTTATGTGTTGGGGCTTCATGTTTAAATGTTTTTTTTTGCTATTGATTTTTTTATACGGCTTATGTGTTTGGCCTCATGTTTAGAGGTTTGTTTTTTTGCTATATGTTTTTTTTTAAATATAATTCTATAGAATTTCAGTAGATATGATATTTGGGCTTATGGTTTTCGATGGCGTAAGACGACACCGTCTAATTCTTATTTTTAAATACAGTCGTAAATGGTCAAAAAATATATGCTATTTATATAATTTAAACTTTCATACGGTTGTACGTTTGTGACCCCTGTCATTTATTTTAAAGTTATTAGGTATCGAAGATCTTTCTGCGTGTATTTTTTTTTGAATACATCGGTACATAAAAGTTTATTATGTAAAAAAGTCGTAAATAGTTAAAAGTTATGTTCCACGTTATTATACTCGCGCCACAAATATTGACTAAGTAAAAAAAAGACCTAAATGGGCCGGCCCAAACCTGAGGCCCAGAACAAACACTGTAGCACTGTAGCAAGTGACAAAAACACCGTCGTTTAAGGCCACAAATGAGTATATATATAACGTTATTATACTCGCGCGCACAAATATTGATTAAGTAAAAAAAAGACCTAAATGGGCCGGTCCAAACCTGATGCCCAGAACAAACGTTGTAGCACTGTAGCGAGTGACAAAAACGCCGTCGTTTAAGGCCACAAATGAGTATATATATAATAATAACAGTTATTAGAACAACAACAAAGATTGTTTATATTTTTTAAATTATAAAGTTTTTAATATATTTTGGGCATGGTTCTTTGAGATCCGGTAGAATGATACAATAGAAACATCTCATCATCTCTTGGTCGAACGTGAAACATTATTTGTCAATTAAGCTGAATATAGCTAGCCTCTGATGCGGTTGCGCGACATGTTGGGTTATTTAACATTTAGCCGACGAAGTGAAAATTCTTTTAATTCATGGATTTTGCAAAGGAACTTTAAATTCCTATTTGTGTTCGCTTCTTGCTAGAATCGATTAATAAAATCAAAGCCGTTCAGAAAGATGTATATACGTTTAGAGTTTTTTCACAAATCATCAACTCTCTCTTTGTCATGTTTTTAGTCATATACTTATATATCCTTGAACTTAAAGTACAAATTTGTTTCAACCAACAAATTAACACAAACTATGAGTTTAACTAAAAATCCACACCACCAAGAAAAGAAGTAATCATGCAGCCAACAGAAGTGTCACAGCACTTTGGGTCTCACTCGAGTACTTCTGGTAAATACGCCAGTTCCTCTCTTTATCATCTTTAAGAACCAAGTGAATCTCCACCATCATCTTTGCACACTCCAACACTTGCATCTCGTTAAGATCTGTTTGCATTTCAAGTATCTGGCGCCACATGTGACTCTTGTCTGATGAGGCACATGTTGCATACAATGCCGCGGCCGCCACTATTGATGGAGAAAACTTTATTACTATCTCATAGTTCAGCATCCCCAGCTCCGCATAAAAACAAACCATATTCTCCTAATAAAACAGACATTGCAATATCAATAAGTAAGATCTTATAATGAATATTAGATGGGATTATGTACGTGGAGGTCGTCTATGTATTAAGTTTTTTTCCTTTAGGCCACCAATTTATTTAAAATAACTTATGGGCCACATAAATTTGTGTTTTTTTTTTCATTTATACCGATCTCGTTCAATTTCTCGCTGAAAATTTGTACAATTAGAACGACAAAGCTAACTTTAACATATCAAAATAATAAAATTTGAAATTCAAACGTAAAACATTTGTTAATTTATCAAAAATCGCTTTCGAGTAAATGAAATTGCACTTAGATAATGAGTAAAACTGATATTTTACATTTGAAAAGTTGCTTGTGTTATTTTAAGATGTCACATTTAGTTTAATTTTCGTTGTTTTAAAGATTTTTGAGAAAAAATTATCCGAAATTGGTATAAACGAAAGCAAACACATAAACGGTTGAACTACAAGTTAGTTTTGATAAATGGGTGGCTTAAATGACAAAAGTTTAATACTCCCTCCGTCCCATTTTTATTGTCCACATTTTCTTTTTGGGATGTCCCAATTTAATTACTACTAAAAATAGATAGGAAATTTTGATCAAGTTTACTATATTACCTTTATTTGAAATTATTATTACAAACTTTAAAAAAGACTTTAATTAATTAGTTAAGGGTAAAATTGTCATTCTGTCAAAAAGTAAGAAAGAGAAAGCAGTAATAAATGCACTTTTCTTAAACTGTGTGTTTTTTGTCGGGGAACAATAATTTTGGGACGGAGGGAGTAGTTTGGTGGCATCCCGATACATAATCCCATATTAGATAATACAAAGTAATAATATAACTTACGATGGTTTCCATGTTCTCGAATGGTTTAAGGAACCATTTGAGAAAAAAAATAGGGTGTTGGAACGTGTAACTTCCATCTCAGTCGACGCAAAATCCGTGTCTCCATGACCTCGATATCTTCCTTGGTGCAAGCTTTATAGCAGATTTCAACCATAGTTTCGACAAAGTAATATTCAAGTTCTGAGTATTTTAAGGCAATGAACATTGCAGTAACGCCTACACATGATAATTCGTTGAAAGTGATGGTTTCAGCGGACAAAAAGCGGTCAACTATGTTGATTGTCAGGTGCAGCGTTTCGTTAGTTAGCTCCCAATCGTAATGAGCCTCGATTAGGTTATCGATCAGATACCTCCTACTTATGGCGCCGAGTTCTGGTTGTGAATCCATATATAGTCATCAACCTCATTCTCGTTCTGCGTCAAACCAACATCACAATATTAATTAAACTGAAAAACAATTACTTTATTATCATTCTTATAAAATACAAAATATCTTTGTTTATGCACCACAAAAAACATCTGTTCAAAGAAAACCTTCAAACTGAGTTTTGATTATGAAAGTATCACATACAAACTGAGATTTTTCAAAAAATTAACGCCTATTTTATTTATGCACCACGAAAAAACTTGGAATTTTATTTATTTTCAATAATGCTAATTAGACTTTGGTCCGGTGGTAAGTGATGAGTTCCTCACTAACCAAAAGGTTGTGGGTTCAAGCCTTGCTGGAGGCAAGTGTGAAATATATATTTGTGAGATAGAAAAATTGCCGTGAAAAAAAAGGCTAATTAGAGTAATTATAAAATGATACAATATATGTTGAAAAACAAGTCCAACAAACCTCGAAAACTAGCCCTCGAACTTCAAGACCACAATAACCTGTAACTCTTGATACCGATTGTTGGACGATTACGACAACAAACCGAATCTCGATCGCGGAATGCTAGATCACGGAATAAATCAAGCACAAGTTGCTACCTTCAACGTACCCGTTGAAGAACGAAGAAACAAGAATAACGAAACACACACGCATTCTTCTATTCTTTCCTGTAACCGATCGAGGTTTTGTGGTAATACAATATAATCGTTCGGTTATACTTTGTGGTGTTTCGTTCTTCTTGTTTCTTCGTTCTTCAACGGGTACGTTGAAGGTAGCAACTTCTGCTTGATTTATTCCGTGATCTAGCGTTCCACGATCGAGCTTCGGTTTGTTGTCGTAATCGTACAACAAAAGGTATTCATTCGGATAGAACAGAACTTGAGTGAAAGTCAAAACATATATCGTAAACACATGTCGCATTAAATAGAGAGAACGTAGATAGAAAAACCCAATTTTAGATTTATGCATTAACTATTTTTCTATTGACATCTGATTGGAAATTATTTAAATGTGACAAGCAACGAAGTTAGCAAAGCCCCTAAGGTCCAGCATTTGGTGACACCATCAACCTTGTAAAGGAAGAAGGCTACAATTGCCGACAAGAAGAAGAGAATCGCGAAGGCTAAGTCAGGCAGCATAACACCAGAAGCTTCTCGCTAACAGGTTGAAGGAACAATGAGGAAAGCGAAGTGACCGTTTGGCCAAGAAGAGATCCTAATTCTAAAGTATCCATCGTTGCTTTCTGCTTGGTATGTAATTTGGTTTTCAGAATTGTTTTTTATGGTACTCTAAGAGTGAATGAGACAGTAGTTTTGTTACATTTTCAATTTATGTCATTTGATTTACTTATTTGTGTTTAAATCCGAGGTTCTTATAAGAACACAAAATTCTTATAACCAGCCGAGAAATTCAAAAATAAAACATACGCTAACTAATATGTAAACTAAACATAACATTACATAGCAAAAATAAGCTCATTATAGTGTTTGAATAAGCTTACAAGCTTGAGTTTATGGTCTTAATTAAAGATTTCCATAAGTTTTTCTGTGTGTGCGGCTTATTGAATAATGCTTGCATTGGACTTAGGTTTTTAGTAATTTTGGTGAACATGCGTCTTATAAGGTTAGGCAAAGAGGGTGTTTGAATTACAATTAGGTTATGATGTATTAAAACGTAATGCAGGATTAGATTGCTGTTTTGATTATTTTAAAAAAGCATAAGTAGTTTGAATAAACAAATCCTACACGCCCACCTACTGGTTGAGATGATGTTTATAACTATAAAAATGTGACTCGCCCTTTTATCTTGTCTTTCATCAGCCGTTACAAGCATCAAGTAGCCTTGTTTGTGAGATGATAGAAAACCCCGTAGGTTATAATCTTTATTGAGACACAATATATAGAGGTTACATAACCTAGAAACCCTAATGGACCAAACCCACAAACCGGGCTTGGGCCTAATCCATCTAATACTCCCCCGCAGTCCGAGCGGCGAAATCGCGAAAGCTCGGACTCGGGCATAAAATAAAATATAACATTAAAACTTTGAAAGGTAAAAGGAACATAAAATAGAGGTGTTACATATGCTAATTCTAGGATCACTTGAAGGAAGATGTCCAAAAAAGAACAAGAAGAAATCAACTGCTTTGTCAAGAGATGAGGGAAAGGTTCTGGTTCTGAGGGTTATGACAATGGTGACTTGTTGATGGCAGTGAGTGAGGAGAGGTTCTTAGAGTGGATCATGGACTCGGGTGGCTCTTTTCATATGACGCCTAGGAAGGACTTCTTGTTTGACTTTAAGGAGTTCAATGGTGGTACGGTTTTACTCGGTGATAATAGAGCATGTCCCATCATAGGGATAGGGAAGGTGAGAGTACAAATGAAAGATGGTTCAAGTTTTGTGCTTAAGAATGTGAGTTACATTCCCGAGTTGAAGAGAAATTTGATATCTTTGGCACTGGACCGAGAGGGCTATACCGTGAAGTTGCAGAATAGAAGAGTAAAGGTGATCAAGGGTTCTTTGATGGTTTTGTCAGGAACTATGAAGGGAAATTGTGTGTACTCCTTGGATGGCTGGGCTGAATCGGGTGAAGCTAGTGTTGGTATACAAGAAAAGGAAAGTCTTGCGCAGGTGTGGAGCAGGCTTGCATGAACTAGAAAAAAGAGAGGTGCTTGGGAATAAAGGTCTAGGTAAGCTCGAATTCTGTGAAAATTATGTTCTTGGAAAATCGACTAGGGTGAGTTTTGGTCGAGGTCAGCACACAACAGAGGGAGTTATAGACTATGTCCATGCGGATCTCTGGGGTCCTTCTCGGGTGGAATCGATGAGTGGCTGCCGGTACTTCTTATCGATTGTTGATGATTATTCGAGGAGGGTTTGGTTCATTGTCTATAGACACAAGGAATGAGGGTTCAGCAAATTCAACTAAAAATAAAAAGCGATGGAAGAGTTGGTGGCAAACTAGACAGGTTGAAAATTGAAGAAAACTACGAACGATAACGGTTGGTGTTTTGTTAATCAGGAATTTAATAACTTGTGCAAGGAGAGCGGGATAGCAAGACATTTGACAGTTGCAGGAACTCCTCAACAAAATGGTCTAGCTGAATGAATGAATAGGATGCTCTTAAACAAGGTTAGGTGTTTACTGATTCAGTTGGTTTGCCGATTTCGTTATGGAGAAGCCACGATGCGGCAGATATCTAATCAAAAGGTATCCATCTACAACTTTGGAGAGAAGACCCTAGCTAATTGTCATCAAAAGGGACTGATGCAGCGACTAGCCAGTGTTGCCCTAGAATGAAATTTGATACTTTGAATTTCAAGGCTTTGTTAGAATCCATAACGTGATGACTGGGCCAATTAACTTGACCGTTCAAGCCTGAACCAGAACCGGAATTCCCATACTCGCCATAATATACTGCATCCAAACCACCCTTATTAGGCCAAGATACCAATCCCTCGGGGTCTATAAAGCCGTCAAGGTATGACTCAATGAAAACCACACGAGCATGTGACCTCCATGGTCTCTCAAGATAGCTTTTATCTAAACCATTGCTTGATTCAACTATCTTGGTCATGAGATGTTTCCAAGACTGAGCTGTGATCACAGTTATATGTTGATCGGGTATAGCAGGCATTCTTGTTATAATGTTACATTTCTGCAACACTGCGGTTGCATTACCAAATATGAATTCTATGGTCACATAAATGTCACATTCTCAGTAAAATTGTGTGAAGGAATGAGTGTATAATGTGTCTTGATAATCGGTTATAGCGCATCTATAAAATGCTGAATATTGTGAATTGACACGAAGTGACTGCTTGTTCCTTTTCTGGTCCAACAACGTTGTGAAACCCAATGTTATGTGCCATGAATCCTTTTACGGATACACCTAATCAATCATATAGCAGACAATAATTTTGTGACGAAGTAAGTATTAAACATATAATTCCTAATCAATATTAAATAATACAGTAATACTTATAAACAGTGGCAGTGGCCCAATGATCAATCATGAATTGGCTACCACTAACTTTAGTGACATCATATCCTTTCCTTCGCCACGCAGAACAATGTTTGGTTTTCTTTTAGGAATCACAACATATTCTTCATACAATCCTACTTTAAATTTGATTTTGTTCAATTAACCTTTTTAATATCTGAGTAATGTTGTTGTTAAGTTTGATTATGTAATAACTTGGGTATGTTTATACGTTTTTTGTATTGTTAGGTAATAAAGTCTTGATTTTGGAATGCAATTGTTGAAATTTATTGTTTTTGTTGGACGATTACGACAACAAACCGAAGCTCGATCGCGGAACGCTAGATCGTGGTATGTATCGAGCACAAGTAGCACCTTCAAATGACACCCTTTAAAGAATAAATAAACGAGAAGAATGAAACACTACAAGTTGAACCGAACGATTATATTGTATTACCATAAAACCTCGAACTCTCGGTTATAGGAAAGAATAGAAGATGCGTATGCTGTTAGCATTGTGAGCAGGTATTTGGCCAATCCAGGTAAAAACCACTAGGAGGCAGTGAAGTGGATATTGAAGTACTTGAAGGGCACTGTGATGTAGGTCTAGTGTATGGTAGAGATCAAGGGAAGCACGTAGATGCTGACAAGGGTAGGTCGATAACCGGGTACATGTTTATGGTACATGGCTGTGTTGTGAGTTGGAAAGCAACTCTGCAACATATTGTTGCATTATCTACTATAGAGGCGGAGTATATGATGCTTACGGAAGCTGTTAAGAAAAGCATTTGGCTTAAAGGACTACTAATCGAGCTGGGAGTAAACCTAAGGTCACTGATTGTGAATTGTGATAATCAAAGTGCAATTCATCTCTCAAGAAATGCAATGTTTCATGAGAGGATGAAGCATATCAACGTGAGGTATCACTTCATCAGGGAGATTGTGCAATATAAAGAGATTGAAGTGGTGAAGATAGGCACGAAGGATAATGCAGCTGACGCGTTTACAAATGTGGTTCCAGGTCCGAAGTTCAAGTATTGCATGAAGATACTTGGTGTCGGGATTAACTAGTCTAGTCACTAAGGTGGAAATTGTTAGTATTAGTGTCGAGTCTAGTTAATATATACGATAAGTAGAAGGTTTGTTGTCGTAATCGTCCAACAATATATGTACAAAGAATAACGCACACAGATAATCTCTGAGTTTTTAGACCACGATAATATAAAACCAGGAGACCGATTTATAGAATTGTTTAACTGAAGATGTTAAACTTACACAGTTAAACTTGAAGATGTTAGGCACAATCGGTCCTGCATTGCAATAATAAACGGATTCAACAAACCTGGAAATCAACTTCACGTATCGTTTGTACAAAATAGATGATACTAAGATCTATGTTTTTTTCAACAAACCTGAAAATCAACTATAATGCGGAATTGACTATGTTTGAGAAATTAGACACACACAAACTCTTAGACTGCAAGGAAACCGACTCAATTCCTAATTACCTATGGGAAAGTCGGCTAATGGTGAGCTAAACAAACACTTAATCCCGTAATGTAACTAATTAAACTAGCTAGTATGGATACAAGACTATAATAATCTAATAAGTAGTAATGAAAAAATAAAACTTTAAAGTAAATTAAATACCTATTCGATCAACAACATCATTATCATGTGGAGTAAAAGGTGATAGTTTGTTCATGGATGAAACTAGTCGTTTTGCTTCATCATCGACGACATCTGAAATTGTTTTCTTTGCTTCATCATCAATAGCATCTGAGACTTGTTGCTTTGTTTCATCATCAACAACGACATCAGGAGAAGGGGGGACACATGATGTCATCCTACTTGCAAATTACTCCCTCCGTCCCTAAATAAGTGTTCACTGTTGACTTTTGAAGTCATTCTTTTAGAACTTTGACCTTAACTATTTCTTTTTGCGTTATATAATACTTGATGCAAAATATATGAATGGATTGGGTTTTAAATATATTTTCATTGATATAATTTTCATTAAGTATTATATAACACAATCAAAATAATTTAAGGTCAAAGTTGATGAAAAAAGACTTTAAAAGTCAATAGTGAACACTTATTTAGGGACGGAGGGAGTACTACAAATTAAGTACTTGTAGTCAGGAAAACCAATGTACAAGTACTAAAATAAAAGCATAAATGTTTGAAAAAAAAGAAGACAAACACAGGCCTAGCTTAGTGGGCAAGGGAACACCGTCTTATGTTAAATAAATAAAAATAATAAAACTAATAAAAAAAAAAATAGCGGTTTAGAATTACATAAGCATAATATTACCTAAAGTTTATCATGTGCATTATCTAGATTTAGATTTTTTATTACTTAGTTTCTTTTTTTCATTCCTTATTGTTAAGTTTTTTTAAGCGGACTAGTTGTGATTTATTTATCAACTTCTAAGTGGTGAGCGTGACACATCAAGTCGAAAAAACCAACATGAGAAGATCTAAAAAATTTTAACGTCTTATGTTAAAGAAAATATTTAGTGCTAGTAAGTGATCATCTCCTCAACCTGACTTATAAAAAGTAGAGGTGCAGTTGAGTCAAGCCGAGTTTGAGCTTGGCTTGAAAAAAAAAATATGCTTGAGTTTGGCTTGATAACTTGTCAAGCTTTGAGTATCCAAGCGTGAGCTTGGCTCGAGTAGGATTCGATCAAAACTTGAGCTTGACTTGAAAAACTTGAAATATACAAAGTCAATGTACTTAATAACCAAACGTCCAAACTCATCAATAAACATATGTATTAAAAAAAACAAAAGACATAACTTGTTGGTAATCAAAAGCACGAAACAAACAAACAAAATCGAACGAACGAAGCGGAAGCTTTATTCAAATAACCAAACCCTAATTTATACGGTACAAAACAAATATTCAAAGGTACAAAGAAAACTAAACCCATCAATCCTTATTTATAGGCTAAACAAACTTGGTGGCCAAGTCACACAAATTTACCAAACGCCCCTTAGAGTTTAAGTCACTTTCTAACAATCTCCACCGTGACTTGAACTCCTTCCGCAAATGTCCAAACCAAATTCAAAATTCAATTCCATTTCAAAACTGAACGATCGATTCCAAAACCAATCAGAAACAAAAATCGGAGTTCAAAGCAGATGCCGCGATAACTTCAAAACGAACAAATCGAAACTTAACGACAAATCAAACTCGATCAACCAAACGAACGAATCGGCCAAATGATCTTCTCCAAAGACAATCAAATTCGAGCAACTAACTTCAAAAGCCCGACGAACGAAGATCCAAATTTTCCAAACTAACAAATTTCCAACGATCGAACAAACTTCAAATGACATGATATAATCAAGTCTTCAAACATCAAAATCGATCTTCAAATTCCAAATACCAAATTCAAATTCCAATGACCCACTTATTTGATAAGTATTACGGTCCAAATACCAAATTCAAAACAAACAAACGATCGAATCTGAAAACGATCCAAAACAAATCTAAACGATCGAATATGAAAACGATCCAAAACAAATCAAACAAATGATCGAATCTGAAAACGATCCAAAACAAATCCAAACGATCGAATCTGAAAACGATCCAAAACAAATCAAACAAATGATCGAATCTGAAAACGATCCAAAACAAATCAAACTAATGATCGATTCTGAAAACGATCAAAAACAAAGCAAACGATCGAATCTGAAAACGATCCAAAACAAATCAAACAAATGATCGAATCTGAAAACGATCCAAAACAAATCAAACTAATGATCGAACCGGAAAACGATCCAAAACAAAGCAAACGATCGAATCTGAAAACGATCCAAAAAAATTCCTAACATCGAATCAGAAAACACCACCGTAATCCGACAATTCCAAAATCCAAAACGAATTCCAGTAACGCATAACGAATTCTTTAAACAAACAAAAAACCAACTTCAATCCAAATGAACCCAAAACTAACCTTTTTTTTTCCTTTTCTTCTTCATCTTCAACCCAGCTCTGATACCACTTGTTGGTAATCAAAAGCACGAAACAAACAAACAAAATCGAACGAACGAAGCGGAAGCTTTATTCAAATAACCAAACCCTAATTTATACGGTACAAAACAAATATTCAAAGGTACAAAGAAAACTAAACCCATCAATCCCTATTTATAGGCTAAACAAACTTGGTGGCCAAGTCACACAAATTTACCGAACGCCCATTAGAGTTTAAGTCACTTTCTCACATAACTAAAAACCAAATTAGATTCATTTAACATTAATATAACCAAAAAAAAAAAGTAACAATGTTATATCAAGATAAAAAAAATACAAATCCATGCATATCTCACATATTACATTTAAAAAAATGACTATTTCATTAGCCAAGTTAGTAGCTCATATTATATCAAAATATAAACAGTGAGACACCATGTATCTCTACTTGTTACAATAATATATAGATATAAAGAGATTTTACAAAGTCTAATAGTATAAAATATATTAAAAATGTTGATAAGTAAACCTACAATTTTTTTGTTGAAAAATAAAGAGGGAAGCTTTAGACTTGGTGACTGAATGAAGAGAATGCCTGATGAACTCAAAAAGTAAAAAATTATAAAGAATACAAAGAGCTAGCATATAAATTGTTAGGTTAATTAGGGTTTAAATTCCTTCTAGAATATATTACTCATTCATTTATGAAGTACATCCTTATAATTAGGTTAATATTCAAATTAGCCCTTAGTTACTTATATAAATTTATTATGCAAACAAATCAATATTAAAGCTTGATAAGAACTCGAGCCGAGCTATTAAAAGCTTGAGCTTGGCTTGTTATATGATTCGAACTATTTTTTGGGCTTGAGTTAGGGCTTGAGCTTGATAAAAGCTTGGCTCAATCGAGCCAAGCTCGAGCTCAAGCTCGAGTTGCTTGATAAAAGCTTACTTAATTGCAGCCTTACTAAAAAGACTAAAACATCAAAGAATCTCAATATAAAATTTGACTCTCAAAGCAAAGAATATTTTTTTTTTTGAACAATCAAAGCAAAGAATTAAAGAAGCAAATTAACAAAATTAGTTACTACTATTACATAAAAAATACGGCTAGAGAAAAAGAAAGTAAAATTCATACCCGGAGATGTGAAAGGGAGAGATCGTTGTCAAGGGGATGACGTATATATAAATGTCTGACTAAACATATGGCGTTAGATTTGGTAACTTTGCAATAAATTAATTTGCTTCCTTTTCTTAATCGAGATATTTCATACTCTTTTTCTCTTCTTTCCCATTATTTACACTTGAGCTACCATAAATATACGAGTTGTTACTTTTCTTATTAATCTTAATAATGTGTATGTCTACTATGTGAAGTTAAAAAAACCTTTATAATGAGTAATGATTACAAAACAATATATATATATACATGACGAGTTTTTACATTTTTTCAAATGTTTTTCTAAATTAAGAGAAGACTTTCTTTGTATTTTATCACAACGTGAATAATATCTAAAATTATATCCACAAACTCTACTATATAATGAGATACATCATATTTCAAAACTGATGTAATGTTTTATTTTCAGTGAAAGTTTCACAAATATTTTTATACATTCTTTAATACATTTTACATATTCTTTTTTTGAGTTGATTTATTGCACGTTAGAACCTTTTTAATTATAGTTTGACTATTTTACGTTATGTGTATAGACATTACGCGGAACACTAAACTAAAATACCATAACTATATATAACTTACGTGCTTAGAAAAGCACGTGTTAGAAAACTTGTGAAGTTCAAAGAGTCTGTTGAACCACTCTTATGGCCTGTTTATTTAGTTTTTCTATTAAGTCTCATAAAATTAAAGTGGTTGTCTAAATATATGTTGTATGTTTGTAGATGAATAAATAGTTATTTGATCATGGTATTTTTTTAAATTTATTTAACAAAATGAGTAATTTCAAATTTATTTAAAATAATATGGTATTTTTTAGAATTTTTACATAAAATCATGGATTTTTTAGTGGCATTAAAAAACGTCTTGAATGAATGTAAACATCATCATTTGAATAAACATCATCATTTGAATAAATATTCCTCCACAGTTTTCTCGATTGTCTACATATTATACACACACGAATGCCTTATTATTCTAATTTATCATATCATTCAGCTGACAATGATAGGGAAGACGTGAAAAGGAAAAAGCATAAACAAGTTGAAGAGTAGCATCAGACAACAAAATTGGATACCATCTTCTTCAATCCCACTCATTCTTTTAGTGCCTTTTTTGGGACTCAGCTACCAAATGTTCAACAACTTAGACAACAACAACATGCATATCCCTCTAAGTTTTTCAGTCTTCTTGTGTCTTAACATCTTTTTGTCATCACATTAAAAGGAAACTTCTTTGCAAGAGAAGAACCACAAGAACTTAATTCACTCTTGTGTGTTGTGTCTACAATCTTCTTCTAATCTATTCTTTAGGTTGAGTCAAGTGTGTTGTAACAAATACTATACTCTGTCATTCATTTATAAAGTCTTATCCGGTTGCGGATAAACAATGTAAAGACTAATACGGGTGCGAGTAAGTGAGGGTGTAAAAGTTGTGCATTGGGTGCTATCAAGCCAAGTACTAGGTGCGGTATTGTTTGAGGTTTGGTGTTTATTTAGTAGAATTGATTCTTTGGTAGAATCTTTGTAATAGGTTAAAATATAAAATGTCATTGTGGGTGGTTTTGAGTGCGGACCCCATTTGGGACTAGCTCGGGTCTAGGTGTAGTTCGGTAAGAGCTAAGGTTATACGGTTTATCCACCACATGGATTTGGTACTAGTGAATAGTATAGGTGTCACGGATTCTCAATTGGATGTACGTATGATCTAAACCCCTCATCATGAACCAGTATAAATCGTTGTGTTTGTCTCTCTTCGCCTAATCTTTACAAACAATTTATATTTACACTTCTATGTGAACTTGACTCATAATATGCTTTAAGCTAAAATAAATCGATTAGAATGTATTCGCCCCTTCCTTCTACGATTACAATTGATATCATAGCCGGATATTCAAGTTTTCACCTCTAAAAATCTTCTTACAAAAGCTTTTTAAGTTGAAAACTTCTTTTTACAAAATGTTTTAAACCTAAACAGTTTTTTGTAAAAAGTTGAGTAAGATCCATGGCTCAAGAGAACAATGGAGAGGGGTGCTCTATGCATCGACCACCATTGCTGGAACCAAACGGGTTTTCTTTAGGAAAACTCGTTATGAGACATACGTTAAGTCTAAGGATTTTGACTTGTGGGATGTGATTATAAATGGTGACTTTGTTTTTACAATCGAAGATCCGAAAACTAAGTTAGATATAGTAGAAGCATTCTTAGAATTAAAATGTGATGAAAAGAAGAAACTTGTAAAAAATAAAGCTTTGCCTTATAAAGAGTATGAACGTGTTTTTATGTGTAAAACGGACTGAGAAAAGTGTAAATCATAGATTAAGTTATTCTGTGTATTTATTTAATAGTTAGTGGTGTGTAATTAATACATTAAATAAATTTTATATTATAACCACGTAATCTGTCATCAACTACTTAGTTATCTTACAAAGAAGTTCAAGTAGGTAAGAGACATAACTATTAAAATGAACATTCCTCCTCCACCCCACCTACTCATACTTAATCTCCTTGAACCCAAGAAGAAGCGACATGCTTAGGGAGTATTAAAGAAGGGAAGAAAAATCAACTTTAAACAAATCTTTCTCACCGAAGAGCCAAAGGTAGCTGGTGGAGAAAGGAATCTTAAACCACCAAAGGAAGTTGTTGAAGAAAATGGTCTGGTTACTCATGAACCTGAGTCTGGACTATTATTTCTATACCGATACAATTAGTTGTGCTTTTAGAAGAAAAACGAGTTCCATCTTGCTTCCACAACTCAATTGATCTTACTACAATGAGGAATCATAATGAACTCTCAGTTTGCTAAGGAGTTCTCAACTAGGTTAAGCATTGCCATTGTGAGTGGGATAACAATAATGAAGCTAAGAGAAAAGTAAAGAACTTAAAGGATTAGATCTAATGTAATGTATCATTGTAGTCCGTCTAATAAAACTTAATATTTTGCTATCTAGTCTATAAAAATTACTAGTAAGAAGAAATTGTGTACTCACGTAAGATAATTAAACTTAGTATAATTTATATATTCAAATAGGGGGAGATTGTTGGGCCAATTCAGTGCCTAATGTTCTTAGACTATTGATAACTGTTGGGAATTATATTTTTGAGTTGATAAGACAAAACAAGAATGAAACTAAAAGACTAAAATCGTCATTCAAGAATTCTATAAGTTGGTGGAGAATTATTGAAGATTTAGTCAAAGATATCAAATTATAAAGATATCAAAAGATCTCCTTATGAAGAAAGAAGATAACAGAAGATCAAGTTAAATATTTAAAAGATTTATGTTTATCTCTTTGTAAAACCTATTATCTCTATTATATAAAGAGATACATGTTATAGGTTTTAGGCATCCAGAAAAGTGTGTCAAGATGTAAACACCAAGAAAAGTGTGTGTGTCCAGGCATAGAGATGTAGACGCCATATGTAGTTTTAGCCTCAAGGTAATCAAGGTTTTTCTTGATCCCTGTTACAGTTCATTGATGTAACCGTATTGTTCTAATCAAATAATATTGGGGCTTGGAATGTTTGGTAAAACCTTGTTGAATATCTTTTTTCTTATTCCACTTTGTTTTTATAACTTATGAACATTGATATTGTCCTAGATAATGGTCTAAACAACCTGAGCTTAAACGATCTAATGATCTATTAGGTTTCCATAATTGGTATCAGAGCCTCGTGGCTCTCGATCTAGGATCTACAATGTTTTTGAAGAAACCCTAAAAACCCTAATTTTCAAGAAATCATTTTGGGTAAAAGTCTTAATAGGGTTTTGAAGATAAGTTGTTGTAACAAGTGTTTATAATCGTCCTCTCTACCTGTTATGGGTATGCAATATGATTGTAAATCATTGTTACTATTAAGGGTTTTCTTTGCATCGAATTTGGGTTTCTTTTCCGATAAATTCAAATTATTTGAATTCGGTGAAGTTAGGGTTTAAACAAAACCCTAATTTGATAAAGCAACAAGAATGGATTTTGGTTTTCTTAATAAAGGGTTTCACGTCCTTGGTGTGTTCTATTATATCAGATCCTAAGATCTGAATATTCTTGGTTCGTGATTGATCATGGTAGTTTTTCTGCTCTTAAACGACTAACCAAACCCTATCGGAAGCTTGGTTATATATGCGGGTTTCTTAGTAGTGATCCTTTACTAATATATTTTACTACTTGACAAAAGATCAGATCCTTTACTATTGTGTTATCTTCTGTGATTGTTTTGGGTGTTCGAATTTAAGTGACAGAAGATAACAAAACCCTAATTTTATAGGGTTTAATTGTTAAGTGTATAAGAAGTATCTGATCATGTAGTAAGTGAGATATGAGTCGTTTGAAGAAGTAACAAAGAAGCAGCAGATTCTGATTGTTGGAGTATCACAACAAGCCACAAGAAGCAGCATGTGCAGGTAATCGTAAGACTGTTGTATGTTATTGTTGTTGTAGATTTATCGTTTGGATGTTCCAGGTCTACTGGTGTTCATTGTGTTAAAGCAAATAGTTGGTTTATGATTGCTTCGTGATGGATGTATGCTTGCTTCGTGGTGATTTAAGTTGCTGTTGTTTCATGGAGTTGTTGTGTGATTATGAGCAGATTGTGGTCATGATTCTGCTATGATTGGCTGTTTTAAGATTGCGTGGTATGAGTTTCTAGTATGATGATGAAAGAAGAGTTCATTGGTTTATGTGAAATCAACAAAGAAGCTAGTTTATTGTTTATACAACAGATACATTCCAAAGAGAGTTTGTGTAAAGAAGGTGTATATGAACTGGTATTCGTGTTTGATGAAGCAATATAGTTGGTTTTGAGTCGTGGTTTTGGAATGGATTTGTTATGATATAGAAAACCCCATTTTTTAGGGATTGGATTTTGTTTCCATAACAACTTCATGTTCATGGATGCGACTATATGAGGTGGTTTATTGTTTGTGCTGCCTGTTTAAACGGTTAGTGCTGCTTATACTATTTAGTGCTGCTTGTTGTTCGTTGTGTGTATGCTACCAGGCGAGCATTGATTATTTGATTTTAGTGTGAAAGCAGTTTGAAGTTAATACTGTTGGGTTCGCACAAGGATGACAACAACAGTATGTTTGAGAAAAAATTTATACTGCCAGTTTTATCCGATATAAATGTTTCTACTGTTAGTATTGACAGATATCGGACGATACACAAAAATTGATCTCGGACATAAGGGAAAACACACACAAGTCATAAGATTTTTGGTTATGATTTTTAAATGTTCTTAAAGGATTAAAAGGCTCATATTTATTGAAGATGTGGTTACGAAGATTATTATTTATCACTTATTTAACGGTGAAGTGGAATTATTTGGGTTTGTGTTTTATCATACCTTTTAGCAGGAGGTAACTTGTTCGTGCTTAGAAACGGTGTGACGAAGAATTGACGAATCTAGCAAAGGTGTGTGATCTAACTTATGGTGCTCAATGCTCACATTTGCTATCACTTTGGTTATGTGTCTCATAGAAGATGAGGATAAATTGTCAAGAGATTGCGGTCTCCCTACATCGGTTTGGGTGTACGTTCGAAGTCATGTGGATAGTGCAAGATATAAGACACAAGTTTGGGTTGTTCTACTTCAGCATCAAGTTCGTTATACTTAGTTTTCTTCATCAGTGATCATTATATAGAGCTTACAGAATTAAAGATTCAAGAAATGGTTAACATATGAGTTTCAGAGGAAGCTTAATGTTAAAATGTTTAACCATTTATATGCTATATCGAGGTGAAGGTTTTTACTACTACTAGCCTTTGTTACTACTGCTAGTGTAAGTTTCTACTGCTCAAGTTCATTTTTCTTAAGGTGAGTAATGGAGGGCAATTTGGGTCATTGGAATACTTGGATTAGAAGTGTAATATTGGTTCATAGTTATGAAGATCAAAGTTGCATACTTTAGTCTCCTATTTGATATTGACAAAAAAGAGAAGAAGATTTGATGATTTGCAACTTGTAGATCCTTGGTAGCTTAAGGGGAAGTTTTTATTCGTATATTAACTTCAGGGGAAGTTTGTGCTTATTTGGTTTTGTCATTATCAACTAGGGAAAGATTGTTGGGAATTATATTTTTAAGTTGATAAGACAAAACAAGAATGAAACTAAATGACTAAAATCGTCATTTAAGAATTCTACAAGCTGGTGGAGAATTATTGAAGATTTAGTCAAAGATATCAAATTATAAAGATATCAAAAGATCTCCTTATGAAGAAAGAAGATAACAGAAGATCAAGTTAAATATTTAAAAGATTTATGTTTATCTCTTTGTAAAGCCTATTGGTATTCGCTATTTTATACATACCTTTTACCATGAAAAACGAACGCAAAAGACCAAAAAACATAATAAAAATTGCAAATATATGTTGTTTTTGTGTTTGTGTATGTGCAGGTACGGATATCAAGAAAAGGACAAAAATAATGACAAAACCGGACAAAGCCGAGCACGAGAATGGAATGAGCGCGAGAAAACGAGTCCAAAGGTACTTTCAGATTTTATTGGGCCAGTCCGTAACCCATTTTATGGGTCGGGCCAGCCCAAGCTAGCAAAAGCCCATTTATATCCCAACATGAGTTAATAAAAATATTAAGAGAAGTGATGACGCAAGCATGACGTCACGCCATGTGATTTGAAATTAAATGGAACTAGATCACGTGACAAAGCACTAGGAAAATGAATGGCAAGTAGTGGCATGACATGTGGCAGGGACTAATTTTTATATCTACTCAATTCTCAAATGTGAAGAAGAAAGAAAGCATAAATGATCAAACGGTTCCCCACTGCTGCGTAAATTTGAAGCTGATTCAAAGTCCACGTGGCGAGCTAATAGCGGCTGGATCATTATTATTTGATGTGGCTATCCGTGTGAACAAGTTTAAAGGCCAATGATTGGCTACTTGATCACCTAATGATTGTACAGATTTTTCATTTTACCCCCTCCTCACACCAAATAAATATGGACGCCACCCCTTCACATTGGGAGTTAGTTAGTTTTGTTTTTTTTACTTTTAGTTTTTAGATTTAGCCTATTTTAGATTTGTAAAGGCTTATTTTTCCGAATTTTTGCTTATTGTACCTTTCTTATTTCAAGATCTTTATATGTTGATGTAATAAATTTGATTTTAAGTTGCTTATAAATCTTGTTTTACTTATTTATGGTTTAATCTCTCGTATTCTTTTCTTTTCATGATAGCTTATTCATTAAGCTATTTTCTTGTGCTTATTTCATTTTAGTGTTGTTAGAAGCTCATTTTATCTGATATAATAAGTTTCCAAATAGCTTATTACATGATCCATTGAGCTTATATTATCTAGACATGTTTTCGTTAGCATATTTGCTTATTTGTTTTGCAATTTGAATAAGTTTAAATGTTCGTAGCTTATTAGATTCCTATTATTTTTTTAAGTGCTTAATAGTCGTTATTAATGCTTATTTGGGTTTTGAATAATTTGATTTCATTTATAATCGTTCTATAAAAAGTTTTTTTTATTGTTTTAGCTTATTTGATTTTATAGTTTTAGTTCAAAAATTATGATGCCTGTCAATTGTCTCGTACGAATCTGATTTCATTTCTTCACTATTTGGGTCTAGTTGCGTTTTTTTTATTTCACTTATTCAATTTTTATTTGTTGCATTTGGTTGGAAAATTTGAGTTTAGGCCACGTTAGGATCTGTTAGTTTACTAGGCCACATTCTTGAAATTGAATTGATTTGTTTTCTAATCTAAGATCTGGGCCTGCATTAGTTTACTAGGCCACGTTTGGTTTGTTACTAAGCTGGGCCTCATTTAGTTTTTATAACCATGGGCTGCGTTTGATTTTAAATTCAATTTGGGTTTATGCTTAAAATAAAATTGACCACTCGTTTGGATTTAAAAGAGTTAGCAATTTTGGAAGTAAAATGAATTTTTGAGCTAACAGTTAATGGTTTATTTGTATTTTGACTTTTTGGTACCGGTCAACTCATGAGGCGAGGAGCTTATGGGTTTATTTAGCTAGACCGACTTTGATTAGTTGTTTTAGTTAAATAAATCGGGTGGTATTCGTTTAATTGCGGGTCTCCAATTCGGTTCCATTTTCTTTCCTTTTTCAATTAATTAGTGTAGTTTTTATTTTATCATTTTTATAATATTGTTTTGATTTTTGTCATGCTTAGTGTAGATTTATTTTTAAATGCTATGTTTAAATTCATTATGAGTAGTGAGTAGATTTATTAGTGCTTGTTAAGTGAATAGTGATTTGGAATTTAGGTGCGGGTTTAAAAAGATTTAAAAAATATTTAATCATAAGTATTGTCTTTTCGATTTACATTCTGTCATTTATTTTTAATGCAATTTAATTTCTTGTCATTTATTTTTAAGCATTTCATTTTACTTGTCATTTTAATTCGTTAAACCTAAGCCCACACTTAATGAACATTTCACGTCACTTAGCAAGCATTTTAGTCATTTATATTTTTAGATCATTTTTAGTATAATCTTGTAGCTTTAAATAATAGTTTAATTTTTAGTTAATAAAATAGTTTAAAACCAAAAGTTTAGCTTTCCTTTTATATGCTTTCTCTTTTAGTAGATTTAGAAAACTAAATCAAAAACTTTTATGCTATTCAAACTCGATTTACAACTTGAACGTAGATTTCCATTCATCTCTTGTCGAGGGAAACGACCCGGAAGGTTTTTGAGATATCGCTTTGGTTAAAAGTGAATTTCTTAACCCGACAGAAATACTATACTATACTATTATTGATTATCTTCCTTATTATTACGTATTAATATATTATATATATTTATATGTATTGATTTGGATGGATCACCTATTATCTCTATTATATAAAGAGATACAGGTTATAGGTTTTAGGCATCCAGAAAAGTGTGTCAAGATGTAAACACCAAGAAAAGTGTGTGTGTCTAGGCATAGAGATGTAGACTCCATATGTAGTTTTAGCCTCAAGGTAATCAAGGTTTTTCTTGATCCCTGTTACAGTTCATTGATGTAACCGTATTGTTCTGATCAAATAATATTGGGGCTTGGAATGTTTGGTAAAACCTTGTTGAATATATTTGTTCTTATTCCGCTTTGTTTTTATAACTTATGAACCTTGATATTGTCCTAGATAAAGGTCTAAACAACCTGAGCTTAAATGATCTAACAATCTATTAGGTTTCCACAATAACATCAAATAACGTTACTTTTATAGCATCATTTATCCCAGCTATATTGCTCGTTTTACATTATTTATGCATGAATTGGTACTTAATTGCTAGCAAAGAGTGAAAGATTAATCAAAAGTCATGCATTTTAGAGCTTAAATGAAGAAATCATGAAGAGCACTGTTCTGACATTCAATATGTTGTATCCGTCAAGGAAGATACGTATCCGTGCCCTAAACTTCACTCAGCAACCACGAAGATATGAAGATCAATACACCGTATCCAAGAAGGCCCAATACGCCGTATTCATGAGATGGTTCATGGAACATTCTGGAATATAATAATCGTGGAGCCCACGTCAAGAAACCCCAATACGCCGTATTGAACTCCTTTAATACGGCGTATTGACTTAATTCCAGACCCTCTATATACAGAATCCTAATGACGAATTTTAGTGTGCAAAAAATTACCGAAGACTGAGAAGAAGGCAATAACCACCAGGTTCGACTTTTAGTAGAGAAGAGAAGCCATGAAGATCATTCAACGCCCTTCAATCCATAGGAAACCCTTGTAATTTTTATACTCTAAATACCTGTTTGGTTTTTGGTATTGTTCATTATTGTTTAGTTTACCTTAATCGTTCATCTATGACATTTGTATAGTTACAATGGCTATTGGCCAATACCTTTAGGTATTAGCCATATTTATGATAATTTAATGTTTGGTTTATGTTTATTTTGATTGTATCTTATTCGTTGTGTGTTGATTATGTTTATCAATTTATACTCGTTTATGTGCTTAAGTATGTGACCTATCATTAAACTGGATCTAGGAATATAAATAGAGCATTAGCTAGATGCCGGGATAGCTCTCCATATCTGCAATTTAAATATTTAGAGTAATAGGATCACAAATATTAACCTGTCTTTGCCTTTGGTTTAGTGAACAAGTTGGACTAGCAGGTGACCTAGGATCAACATATGACGTTCTGATTCCTTGGGTAAAGATCTGGACAGTGGACTACTAGTATATAAAGAGCCGTTAAGTGGCAAGTTAGTAAAGTATCGATGAGCTAGGATTCAATAAGATCACCATTATTGTCTTCTAAAATAGATTATAATCAACCATGGGTACTTTATGTGAATGTGGTTAATTGTGACAGAATTGCCAGATTTAGGTTTTAAAAAGAAGTACCGCCTAAATCTTGAAATGATATATCAACAATGAGATAAGACAATCATTGTACTAATAAACTAAAACCTGCATTTTATTTGATTAAATATGATTACTATGTTTTCCTTACATTAGGCTTCACCGCTTCTCTATCTTCTATCTATCGAACTTGTGTATGTTAATCGCCCTATTCTCAGTCTAGGTAAACCAAAACTCGTGTCAGTCTCTCAGGATGAAAACCCTCATTTGTCTTAGTTTAGGTTTAACTTAGGTATAACATAGAATAAATTAGGACTAACTTAGATAACTAAAAAAATTGATAGATTTAAGTGTTAACGCTCGCTCTTAGTGATCGACACTCTACTTACCAACGAACCTACAACTGATCGGGTACACTGCCCGTTAGTGTTTGTTATTAGGTAAATTCGGCAAACTATAAATAATAAAACTTGAATATAAATTACCTACGCACAACGACACATCAAGTTTTTGGCGCCGCTACTAGGGATTGAGTTTGTTTAATTATTGTTTATTAGTATTTTTAGTTTATTGTAAATTTTTGTATAGTGTATCTTAATTGCATATTTCAGTAGATTAGTTTGCATTGCATATTTTTGCATATTTGTTTGTTTTTCTGCATTGTTTTTCTTTTCTGTTTACTGTACTGGTCGAACAATCGATACGACGTATTCATTCCATTGAATACGACGTATCCACCTTTTGTAACCAATACATCGTATTCGTATTCAGCAGATCAATACGATGTATTCAGTTAATTGAATACAACATATCGATCATCTGATACAGCACAGACTTAAGGTTTTAGTATTCGGATTTGACATTTAAATTTTTCTATATACTTCTTTCCAAACTGATCTGCTGATAATTTTCTGGATCTTTTTAGTAGCTGAATGAAGGTAATTAAGAAAGAATCCGAAGTACTAGACTTACTCGACATCGAGGATGATTCGCTTACTTGTGACACGCTCTTAGGATGACTTTTGATGAATTCAATCAATTAAGTGGAATGCATGACGATTTGTTTACTTACAAAGTGGGAATTCTTGGACTTTCTTATCCCCTATATGATGAACCACAATGTGACAACTTGGAAAACTATGATCTTGGAGTTCATGAATGGAATGTGTGTTATGATGAGGTCCAGAAAAGTTATGTTGAAGTCGTGATCTTCTTTAATAAAAGGTTGGCAAGGCTAATTGATGTAATTATGGAACAATGGATAGACCTCAAGTATGGTAATCATGAGACTATGGATAAAGAGATTAAGGATGGTGTGATTGCTACATGGTTGATTTGAAGTTACAAGCAGCAATTCAATGATTACATGGAAATTAATAGAAAAAGAGATGTGTATGAACATGACACTAATATGGAATACGATCCTTCTAATGTTGAGTTTACTGAATGGCTAGCTTCGAAATTTTGTAACCATTCGATGATGGATTGGTACACGAAGAATGCATTGTGGATGTATTGGATAAGAGGAGATGATGAAGAGGTGTTTACTAATGAAGATTTTTCTAATCTTGAAGAAACTAACACGTGTGAAGAAATTGAAATTGCTGAAATCTTTAGGATCGAAACTAACATATTCCACTTCGAAACACCTCTATGCAAGGCATTTGAGGAGTACAAAGCTGCATGGATGTATGAATGTACAGAGGATGTACCATGGGAAGATCATGAACCCTGGAAAGAACCTGCTGCTGTTAAACATCGTTGTGAACCATTTTATTTTAAAAATAGGCATTCTTAGTTGCCAACTTGTTATTAGAATGATGATGAACATTATAATGGAGGAGACCTACTTGGAATGATTCGAGAAGAAAATTCAATTCGCTATCAAGATTATGAGTGGTATGATGCTTTGGAAGATAGCGATCTTAAAAAAGAAGCCTTGTATAATAAAGCTGTCTAGGAAGGATTAATTGATGAAGATGGAGAATCAAGTGATGATGCTTGGAGTCATTATTCACCTATTGACGAACGGGAGGATTTTGAGAGTGCTAATCACATAGGAACCGATGTTAAATATAACCATTATCTTGATATTTCTTGAATATTTAATGACCATGCAGGAAATAATGATAATGAAACTATTCAAGATAAGAAGGAGCCAAAAGATGAAGATGATGATATCGGCTACCTTGATGATTACTTGGTTTGTAATGATGCACCTTTTATTATTAATGAAGAGGAAGAGCAATACAAAGAAAGAATGTGCAAGCTACTTGGTATTCCCTACACAAAACCCCCCAACGTGCAAAACTAAGAGGTTCAAGGTAATAAAGTACTCATTAAGTCCAACAGAAGAATATGTTGCAACAAAAGAATATGGGTACGATGATTGGATAAGAACTGAAGAAAACGTGTCTCACGTTTACCAAGACATCTTTCACAAGAAGGATAAAGGGTGGTTCGTTGCACATACCAAGTAAAGTTGGAAGCAAGTCTAATTTAAATACTTTTCTATAAACAAAAGTGCTTATCGGGAAACAACCCGGAATGTAATTTTCAATTTGTTATCGAGTCTGTCTTCCCAGGTAGTCGATACGGCATATCCAAACCCAATAGATATGACGTATTGACCCCGACCTGGACGTTATCCATTTTATTTTCTTGCACTTAAAGCATTATTGTCACACTTGTCGATACGGCGCATTCGTTAATCGAATACAGCCTATTCGACCTCTGACCCGTACTTGTAATTTTTCATACAGGTCTCAATATGGCGTATCCTGAAACATGGATACGGCGCATCAACTTCCTGTACGGTTTATGTTTTTAGGTTTGACGATTATCCGGAGATAGAATTGCACTTGTTTTCTTATAATTTATACAGGAACCTTCTGACCGATTAAATGAACTTGGTGATGCTTATTTTATGGAATTATATGTATGTTGTAGCCATGCTGGGACTCTGACGCGCTTACAACACAAATCTTTGCTCATATACGCAACATGAAGGATCATACCGAGCAAATCTCGGGAGTTTTTCTGTTCTAATTTTTTTATTTCCTGTTTTTCATGTTATATTTTTACAACAAGGTCGTTGTATAGCTCAAGTGGGGAGAGGAGAATTAGAACACTTACTTGTCCTTATTTTTACAAATAATATGCCTAATTTATACTCAAATTTAATTTTTTAAGCATATTTTTGTGAAATTATTAGTCGCATGACCCCGCACACATAACCCTAATTTCCAATTGTGAGAATTTAGCCTTATCCGTCTCTTAATATTTACCCCAAATTCCACAAAAATATGAGTGTGCCGGTGACTGTAGTAAACTTTAGAACTTGGCTTGGTATATCTATTCGAGACCACCATAATAAGCACTATTTTTAATAGATGGAGTGACCTTTCTAAACTGGCAAATTTCTAGGATTACACTAAAAAGCCTATACATATTGTGATATTAACTAACCACATCGGTTAGTTAACCCCCGTATAAACCCTTTTGTTTACTCTCATCTTAAGAGTAAGATACCCCTAGAAAAACCTGCTGAGCCATTTCATTCTTTTCTTACACCATCAAAGATATTTGTTTCGTTACACCTTTACACCTTAGCCTACCCTATTAGATTAAGTCCTATTTCAGTTGCTAGTTGCTTTTGTGTAAAGTATTGTATTTCCTGTGTTCTTATGCGTATTTTCTTTCTATGGTTAGGTCGGGAAATTACACAATGCAATGGGAATGTGAAAGTAATGTATTTTTATTTTTCGTGTGTTTACTACTTTCACTAGTATGATCAGAAATAGAATCCAGATTTATCATGTTCGTGAAGTGGTGAAATTTTACACCCAATTTCGTTTTTCAGTGTTAGTAAAAAAACAAAAAAAAACAGAAAAACACAAAAAGAGAGAGAGAAAAAAGTGAAGTTTGTGAGATAATTGGTTCGTCTAAGCTTAACCGATCCTATTATTTATGATGATCGATTATTCGTTGGTACGTATTATAAACCAACGATGTAAAGGTTTGTTGTATATTATTTTTAGTTGGTCGTAATATAAATCAACTATGTACTTTTTGTATCAAGTGGTAGATATCGCCACTATTGTTGTATAGTATGTATATTATGGATGATTGGGAGTTGGCCGTTATGGGAACGCCAACTAAGCTTGTTTTTGTGAAAGTTCGTGTATGGATGATCAAGATATCTATGAGTCTAATTCGTGTCTACCAAAAGCGTGAGTTTCCGTGTTAAAGCGTGAGTTAGTCTATGATTTTGTGTCTTTTTCATGGGCATGGTCGGGAAAGTAACTAGCAACATTGTTCCTTATTAGTTCGGACTTAATCTATTTGTTTTGTTCTTTTTATAGAACACTAATTATATTCCCCATGCTTAATCCCTAAGCTTTGGTTTGCTCGAATAAGGGAGCGAGCAATCACATATGTCTATTCATGGTTGTGTATATATGGTTTTGTCGCCCTTGTTGGTGTATTATTGTTGGTAAAGGATTAGTAAATTCCATACCCTATATTGTTTTTCATCCTAACTGTGGAAACTAGAAAGGGGGGGGGGGGTGAATAGTTTACAGGTTCGTTTTGCGTTTTAAAAGTTTGCTTTCAAAATACTTAGATTCGAGTAGTATGTTCAACCAATCAACAAAGTAAATATCTAGACTAATAGTAAATAACAATCACAACAATATAAAGAGATGAGAGAAGGAACAATCAAACCAAGACACCAAGATTTATAGTGGTTCGGCTACGAAGCTCTTCTCCCCTACTCACTCCCCGATTTATCTACTCGGAGATTTTCACTATGTCAACAAGCTCCTGTCAGGCGGGAGAAACGTTCACTACTTCGCTTTACAGTTATATCTGACACTAAGCTAAATGTCGAGGTTCGAATCTTAGCTAGAACCAATCAAACCACTTCACATCACTACACAATCACACGATCAACACTATCAGCATTTAACACACTAAACTGAAATCACACAATACACAAGATAATTACAGATATAGATTTGGTACTTTAGAAGAAGTAGAGAGAGAACCACTAAACACAATTCATTTCTTTGGCGAATGACAATGTTCTAACATATTGCACGTGATAAGAAAGAAGAGTATGTAGAAAGGGAAGATATTAGATCACTTGAAACAAGATCTAAGAATGTTAGTGATCAAGAGATTTAGAGAGAGAAAGAAGATTTTAAAGAGAGAAAGTTATCTGAAAATTTCGTGCAAAGAGGTGTGTTTTTCTGCAGAGAATGGAACGGTATTTATAGGCAGAAAAACCCAACGGTCACAGGGGACGGTCCCGGCGGTCCCAGATATATCTGGGGGCCGCCAGGCCTATAAGGCGGCCGCCTAGTAGACTACGCTCCTGTTTTTGTCTTTTTATGGGGAAGGTTGTTTCTGGTATGGAACCTTCCATTTTGGGGGGAAATTTTGAATTTTAAATTTTAAGTATTAATAAAACTTTTCTTTTAATTAGAAAATATTTTGTATAATTAAGTTTGTGAAATTCTTTTGTAAAAATGTGATGGATAAGAGAAACATATTTTCTTGATCACTAATCATGCTTAATGATTTGTTTGTTCATACCTTAAGTTATTACTAATCTTAGAAATGAAATTTTACGATTAATAATTTGTAAATGTTTAATTTTATCGTAAACGTTTTTACATTTTGTTATTATCAAAACGTTGAGAGGTCAAAAAATATAAATAACGTTTTTAGACATTATTTGTATTAACAATCTTCCTCTTTTTGATGATGACAAAATATAAACTCATTTTGTATAAAATTAAAAGTTGAAAATTATTAATGAGTTTTTGTTCTATTTCTCTCCCTTTTTGTTGAATTCAAAAAGGATGATCGTCGAGTAGTTGTAGAAAGAAAGAAGTCGACGATATCAAGGCTCCCCCTTGATGTATGCTCCTCCTCTTTTGGGGCACCAAGGGATCGATCTTACGAAAATTGTTTGCTACAAAACAAAGTTAGAGGTACAAGTGCAAGACAAATATCTTTCAACAAGTAGCAATATAGCAATTTATGTAATAAAACATAAAGTGGCTTCATTCATTACTTAATAAGCTCATACAAGAGGCATTGATTTCAACTGAAGCTAAATATGAGATAAGATAAATTCATACTATAATTGTATGAATCATTACAAGATAAAGTAGATAATCATAGAATAAAGAATAATAAGGCATAGATCTACACTAGTGGATTCTTGAAATGTAAAAGATGCCATAATCAAAAGACAAATGGTCAATTATTTAGGTAGGTTGATCATATAAAAATGATTATTTAAAGAAGGATTAAAAGGAAGTAGGTGACACATGGTTTGGAGGGGTACGAGTTTGAGGTATGAGACGGGTAAGAAGAAAGTAAATGAAGTTGATTTCATTTCTCAAGGAGTGGAATTGATGTTTAGAAAATTTGCAACAATGACAAAAACTTGAGTGAAATTCAACTTGAGCATGAGAAGGAGGATGAATTGGTTGCGGTGGTGGTGAAGGTGGTGCATGAGTGTAGGCATTGGATGGGTTAGTGTGTGAATCAAGGATGGTGAAAATGTTGTGAAGTTGGTTGATCATTTGATTTCTTAGTGGATTTTATGATGGTGGTGAAGGAGATTGAAAATGGACTCTTAGAGGAAGTGGAGGTGAGTTTTTTTGGGAAGAAGGTGATAATTTTGAAGTGGATGTCTTGCGTTTCCCTACTTGTCTTACCGATATTCTTGGTTGTCTAGAGAAGTTAGAATGTTGGTTTGAGCAAGGCATTAATGATGAAGGAGAGGAGGATGAAGAAGATGGAGGTGGTGATGAAGTATGAGAATTAGGTGATTTAAATAATGGGAAAGATGTGATAGAATGGCAAAGCATGGTTTGGATAGAAGAAGATGCAAAAGATGCTTTAGCTAAACAGGGAAGTGCCAGCTTGAGGCTGTAGGTAGGAGGGTCAAAGATACAAAAAAGAGGCAGACTCAAAAGTTTCGTCCCCCCTGTCGGCGGTCCCATATCGTCAGGCGGTCCTAAATATAGTGGGGGGCCGTCGAGTATTTAATGGGGCCGTTTTCTAGAAAAATGAAAATTTCTAGTTTTTCCCTTTCCCAAGTCTAGTAATTTCGGCATCTACCAAATTCAAGAATCAGCTAATTCAAGCAATAATATATGCTCCTAAACTAGCATACAAATCATTTAGAAAATAGTAGTATTGTACGCATGTCACATTCATAGAATTTGCTAACATAAAGCGTTGATAGAATGATAAAATAGAGAGAATCATCCAAGTCAAATGTAATTGTCATTTGCCATATCTAGTCCTAATAACATATTAAAAACACAATGTATTAAATAATAAAAATAATAATAATAATCTCTAATAGTTATGCCAACTTGTTAACTTCCGTTTCCTACTCATCATGTTCTTGAGAGTTTGTCCAATTGACCTTAACCCTTCCCGGTGAGCATCTCGTTGTTGAGTTTGAAGATTTATAGTTTCAGACAGATAAGTGTTCAAGTTATAACTTTCATGAGGAGGGTTTTGACGAACTCTAGGGACAACATTGGACAAGGAAGAGACATTTTGAGATGGAAAGGAAGAGTTGGAATGAAATGATTCATCATCATTTACATCAATGGTGTCATCCAACGGACGAGATGAGGATGGATAATTTAAAGTGGTGGAGGAGGAGCTAGCATTTGATTCATGAGGTCTTTTCTTGCCATCATCCGATCGCATCTTTCGCTCATAATAAGGAGCGAGGAGATGCATGACTCGATCATGTGAGATGTAGTGATCAATTGCTAACTCAGGAAAGACAAAAACAACATGTTTGAACAATCTAGTCAAAAGCATTCCATAAGGTAAGAGTTCCTTAGGTTTGTTTCGAGTCTTCTCCATTCTTTTGAGAATGAAAAATGCTAGATTGTATCGAGTGGAGGTTTCAATGCAATAAAGCATATGAAAAAGACATGCGGATACATGATCCTTATGACCTCCTAAAAAAATGACGTTTTCACGAATGATATCAACCCATGGTTTCATATGAGGTTGAATTTCGTTTTTATCAACGACAATGGTTTTTTTTGTTTTTAGTACGAGTGACTTGACCTTGTCGAGGAATTTGAATAAAAGACTTGACGACATTTGGAGAAGGAAGAGTGGTTTTATAACGACCTTTACTCGGAACACTTATTGATAAGTAGTCGAGTGACCACATGTCAATGTGTAACACTTAACCTTTGAACGGTATTTTAAGATTTGACCGAATTCCTCGAGAGTGAGAGAGAATGACTTACTTTGTATAACAAAGTTGACCACAAAATGACCCGTGGAGTTATAATCAAAAGTTAGTTGACTATAGAACTCGAGAACAAAACGAGGAACAATGTGTTCGTTTATGTTCATAAAAACAATCAAAGTCAATTGATTCAAACTTAGCACGGATATGACTCATGTTATCAAAATTTTGACTCACAACCCTACCCTTATGAAAGTATCGTTTTTCAAGACTTTCAATTGTGTTTTGTAATGGTTGATTAAATTCATTTGATAGGAGTAGAATGTAGTTTCGGGTCTTTTGATGATCTAGTCCAGTAATTTGAGGCATTTACCTAAAATAAAACAATCAAAATCATATTTTAATTTCTTACACTTGTGTTGTTATTTTGAGTTCGTGCCTAGTGTGTGCCTAGATGTGATAAATGTAGAGTAACGATTAACTCGACCTAATAATAAAATCTTAAGAGTTAATCCAAACGCTCCTTAATTTGATTTTGCTCATTCAAACATGTCAAAAAATACATATGAATTATGTATCTCGACCTTTGTTCATGAGATCATTATGCATGTGTTTAAAAATGTTTTTAAGTTGTATTAACAATGCATAACAACAATTTTATTATGTTCCTAACGTGAGTGATTTGAAAATAAAATTGAGGTTTTGGTCTGAAATCAATTTTTTGAAAAACTCACTAATGTATGCCAATCCTATGTCTACGGAAGAATCCACCCCCCCCGGCCCCCCCTCCAACCCCCCTCAACCCCCCCCTCCTCCCCCGGCATAGTAATGTTATAACCAACATTGTAACCTAGTAGTCCTAATATACAAAAATTGCTGACACTGCAACGAAAAAAAAAAAATAAAAATAAAAAATCCCTAATTTCAATTTTTGTGTTTATCATGAACCCTAGGCTTAAATTGAAAGAAAATAGATGAAATGACTTACAATTGATTATCTTTGTGATGTTGTGGATGATTATAGCTGTTGATTAGATCTTCAATTTAAGTTTTAATGGTTGATTTTGAGTTTTGGGTTGTTTTTAGTCGTGTTCGTCGCTGCAGTAGGGAGAGGGGGTGTTTGTTTTTGTGTTTTGAATTTTTTTGACTAAGTGTGAAATATGGTGTCTGCTGTTGGCGGTCCCATATTGATAAGGGGGCTGCCCAAATGTGCATTGGGGCCACCTAAGATATGGGGGCCGCCCTCAGCGAGGGATTTTGGACTTAGTTTTGACAGAAATTTTACAAAGAGGAGTGACATTTTAATTTGCATTTCCCAAATCAAAAATATCTAACTAGCTTCGGATGAAGTAGTTGAATTGCCACGACGCAGAATGGAACGCGAACTAGAATTAAGATAGAAGAAAGAGAAGCGGGCTAATACGATTTATGGAATGTGTTCCATCATTCCTAAACCAAGATGTAGATAGTTAAACGATTCACGTTTAAGGGGTTTCGTAAGAATGACGGCGATGTTATCGACGGACGGCACTTTTTCAATTAAGATATGTCCTTTCTGGACATTATCACGAAGAAAGTGGTGACGAATTTCGATGTGTTTGGTTCGAGAATGTTGCACCGGGTTTTTGCTAAGGTCAATCACGCCTTTATTGTCGCACATAATCGGGACGTCGTCGAGTCGAATGTGGTAGTCAATAAGAGCTTGTTTCATCCATAGTGCTTGTTGACATGCAATTTCGGCGCTTACGTATTCGGCTTCGGTAGTGGATATAGCAAGAGCACTTTGTTTCTTCGAGAACCAAGATGTCAAACAACATCCCACGAACGTACAAATTCTACTAGTGCTCTTTTGGTCCACATAATCTCCCGCATGATAAGAGTCGGCATATACTACTGTTTCTATGCCGGTCCCCTTAGGATACCATAATCCTAAGTGCATAGTGCCTTTAATGTATCAGAAGATACGCTTAACCGCTTCAAGGTGAGAGGTTTTAGGTGCCTCTTGGAAGCGGGCACAAAGACAGACACTAAACATAATATCGGGCCTACTTTCCGTTAGGAATAATAAACTACCTATCATGTCTCGATACTTGGTACTATCTATCGACTCACACTCTTTGTCTTTCTTGAGTTTGGTATCGGAGGACATGGGGGTTTTCATTGGTTTTGATTCTTCTAAGCCAAATTTCTTAAGCATTTCTTTAATATATTTAGATTGATTAAAGAAAATACCATCTTCCATTTATTTTATTTGTAGTCCAAGGAAGAAGTTAAGTTCACCCATAATGCTTATCTCGAACTCGTCATGCATGATTTTGGCCAATTCATCACACTGTCTTGACAAGTCGATCCGAATATAATGTCGTCGACATATATTTGAACGATGATGAGGTTCGAATCTTTCTTCTTAGTAAAAAGAGTGTTATCTACCATTCCCATTTTATATTCATGTTTAATAAAAAAATCTTTTAATCTATCATACCAAGCTTTGGGTGCTTGTTTAAGACCGTATAAAGCTTTCTTTAGTTTATAAACATGATCCGGTTTTTCAAAGTTAATGAATCCTAGAGGTTGTGCTACTTATACCTCCTCATTGATAAAACCGTTCAAGAATGCACTTTTTACATCTATTTGGAATAGCTTGAAATTTAAAGCACAAGCATAAGCTAATAGTATCCTAATTGACTCAAGTCTATCAACTGGGGTATAAGTTTCATCATAATCGATGCCCTCTTGTTGATTATAGCCTTAAGCAACTAACCTAGCCTTATTTTGAGAAACAATACCGTTCTCGTCTAACTTATTTCTAAACACCCACTTAGTTCCTATGATTGTCATATTCCTAGGTTGTGGAACTAACTCCCAAACGTCGTTAGCAATGAATTGATTTAATTCTTCTTGCATGGCGACTATCCAACTATCATCCGTTAAGGCTTCATTCACATTCTTAGGTTCTATAGTTGATATAAAATAAAAGAAGTTACTTTGGTTTTGGGCTTGTGATCTAAGGGTTCTTTGGTTAAGGTTTCCTATGACATTTTCTAATGGATGGTTCCTAGATTCCTTAATATTGACTATTTTGTCAATCTCTAAAGTTTCATCCTCAATGTCATTTTCTAGGTTTTTATTTTCGGTAACCTTAATTGCTTCTTCTTCATCTAAGTCATCATCCACCAAGGGTGGAGGAGTTTTATTGAATGTCACGTTGAGTGATTCTTCGACTTTCCTAGTATGTTTGTTAAGGATGATGCAAGCTTTACTATTTTGCAAGTAACCTAAAAAGATACCATCATATGACTTTGGGTCAAACTTTGTAAGGTAGTCTTTAGTGTTTAAAATGAAGCACTTGCTTCTAAACACTCTAAAGTAATCTAGAGTAGGTTTCCTACAGAGTTCGTAAGGTGTTTTTCCTAAGATGGCTCTAATTAGGATTCGGTTAGGAATGTATGTTGAAGTGTCTACTGCGTTACACCAAAACTTTTGTGGTAACGATTGCTCATTCAACATAGTCCTACTCATTTCTTGAAGTGTCATATTCTTCCTTTCAACCACGTCATTTGATTGAGGAGTGTTTGGAGCTGAGAAGTTATGTGTAATTCCATTGGCATTACAAAACTATCCAAATTGCACCTTATTATCAAATCCCCTACCGTGGTCGGTTCCTATTGACACTATTATACATCCTAATTGGTTTTGAATTTTCTTACTAAATATTTTGAATTGATCGAAGGCTTCATTTTTGTCCTTAAGGAATCTAGTCCAAGTATACCTAGAGTAGTCATCTACTATGACTAAGATGTAGCGGTTTCCTCCGTAACTCCGTACGGTGGATGGACCGAAGAGATCCATATGAAGGAGTTCTAAGCATCTAGTCGTTGAGACTATATTCTTAGTGATATGTGAGAAATCACATATCCTTTCTATATCAAAATGGCCTTAAAATGAACAAATTATACAAATTATGCTTGTATATTGCTTGTTTTGTCATTTGTGATGTGTAGGTACGGATATGCAAAAATTACAAGAAAACGGTCAAAATCGGACATGCACGGACACGGGAACAGATAGAGTGCACAAGAGCCGGGAGATTGCTATCAATGGTCAACACTTGGTCAACTATGGTCAACATGCTTAATGGCAAAATCCCCAAAATACCATAAAAACCCTTAATGTTAGATCCTAATACAAAAAATAGTCCCTAAACCCTAACACCGTTATCTCCTTTTTATTAAAGAGATAACGGTCGTTAACCCTTTATAAAAAACCCTTTATATCCCAAGCCCAAATCCATAAACCTTTGGCCCATTCCCTTTACACCGGGCCCAAGTCAACACCCCAAACTCCCGGGTCAAACTCAACTCTATAAAAAAAAGGCACGGGAAAAGCTGTTTTACTATTCATCATCGTTCTCAACCAATTACCCTGCCAAAACAAAGGGTAAATCTCAATTAACTACGTGGCTAAAAGATTCGAGTACTAAGCCACAACTCAGCAAAGCAAAACATCACATCTCAGCTATGATTGGTCAAAAAGGATCAAGGAATAACACGGTGGATTCAAACAAACACACCTATGATGGGATTTTGTATTAAATCCTTTGTAAAAGAAGCACAAGGCCTCTGACACAAGGATTTCCACGCTGGCAATCTGTGTGCTCACTTATTAATCCAACGGCTTAGAGAATGGATCCAATGATTAAAGAGATGCAAGGGCCAGGATTAGAGATCAAAGAGGAGCGTCCAAGACCTAGAAGCTTCCCTTATCTTCTATAAATAGAGCCTTGCCTCACTCACAGCAGATGTATCTTTTCTTTTTCAGTTTTTAGTAGCTTAATGTTTAGCTTATTTTCATGTAATTTTCAGCTTATGGTTTTTAGCTAATTGTAATTTCCTTTTAAATACTTTGTACTCAATTCTGTTATTAATAAAAGTTTGTTTTTCATTTAAACTCTTTTGTCAATTCTGATTTCACTTTTATGCAAAATAATGGTTTATTAAAGCTCTATTACTATTTCATAAGCTCATGCTACTTTAAGCTACTAAAAGCTCTCTCAAATACTTGAATTCTAAATAGAATTGGATGGCTGCTTATAGAATTCAAGTGGTAATAGTGCTTGAGGGTCAAGCTTTAGGATTAGACTAGGTAGTGGAATTAAGCTTAAGCTATAAGCTTAAGTTGCTTTAATAAGCTCTATTAAGAGCAATCCACCTCTGTTTAGCTGAGGTGTAGGTACTCTTCTTTTTATTTTCCTCTATTTACTTTTTTCTGTATTTAGTATTCTAGCTTAATTCTGCTTATTAGCTTATTGTCTGCTTATTTTGGTTGTTATCTTATTAATCTAGCTTGTCTTGGTGGTTAAATGTCTTATGTGTTCATTTGTTAGCTTATTTCCAATGGTTGCTTATGTTTTGTTTTAGAACTTTCAAAAAAAATACAAAAATAGTAGCATAGTGTAATAGATAATTGATTCTGCTTATTTGCTTAGTGATAAATGTTCAATAAGTTTGTTTTTAGCTTTCTAGTATCTGGTATTTAGAATTTGTACTGAATTCCTTAATTTTATAAGCTGAAATGGATTTTTGGAGTTTAAAGGGGTGTTTGGCTTATGACAGTACTAACTAGAGTTAGTACTGTCATTGGTCATTTGGTCCTTTGAAGCCATTTTAAATCTCATAAGTAGGTTTATAAAGACAGGATTCAAAAGTTGTTTGTAGTTTTGATCTAGTTTTGATATAATTGGTGATAGTTGTTAAAGAACTGTTAGCATAAAATCAGTTAAGAATGCATTTTCAGCTCAAATTTCTTCTAGGTGTTAATATTGCTCATTTTGCATTTAGCTTAGTGTTTTAAAGTTGTAGAAACTGAGTCCTATAACCTGCAATTGTTGGATTTAAGAATTGGTTAATATAGTTGTCAAATGCATCAGATAGGGAAAACAGCAAAAAGGCCTTTTTCTAGCTTAAAATTCAGTGGGTAATTGTAGGAGTTTGGTCTTGATTTTTCGCACACAAGTAGTTTTTAGGTCAATCTTAATTAGCTTTAGCTTATTTTCTCTTTAAAAGATCATTAAGCTATCTGTTTTTAAGCTCAAAATAAGCATTTTGTCTTTTCTAAATGAAAAGAAACTCAGCAGGCACTAAGTCAAAAAGCCATTTTCACTTAGCTTTTTCTTTAAGATTTTGATTTTCAAATTAGTTTTTAAAAGTTGTTTTAAGTAGATTTGAGGTCAAGCTTTTAGGATTTATAAGCTAGATTTCCATAATGTTCCATTTACTTAGTTTAAAATAAGCCCAAAGTAGCTAAGTTGTCTGTTTGGTTTTCAGTTTTTCACTAAGTGCTTATTTTAAATCCTCAGCTTATGGCTTGCTTCTTTGTGCTTATTTCTAGTTTAGAATAGTTTATTAAGTTAGTCTTAGCTTATTTTACTATTGTCCTTAGCTTACTTAGTCACTTAGTGAAGCAGCATTAAAGCTAGCAGTACTAACTCTAAGTTAGTACTGCTGAGCTTATTTAAGCTTATTCTTGCTTAAATTGTTTGTTCATTTCTTTTCAAAACTAGCTTATTAGGTTAGAAGTTAGTTGATAATAGCTTATTTGATTTTGTTTCTAGCTTATCTTAGTTTTTAGCTTATTAAGTTTTGTAAAAAGTAAAAAAAAAAGTAGTCAAGTGCTTTCTGTCTGTTTTAAGCTCATTTAATGGCTTATTGATTAGCTTTTAGAAAAGTTGTTTTCACAAAAATAGCTTATTATAAGCTGTTTTACAACTTTGCTTTTTAGGTTTTTGCAAAATAAAAAAAGGGGAAACTAAGGAAGTCGGGGGTGAGTAAGACTCGAACCCCCGACTTCAACCTAGCATCAACCCTTTTATAAACCTCACAACACACACCCTCACCAACGTGCCCTTGGGACTTTTACGTCCATGTTTGCACAAACAATCCTTTTAACCCTTTTTTTAGTTTTTATTATAATAAGCACTTCGAGTGCTTAAAAGCTTTTTCCCCGGCTTATTTAGTTTAGCTTTTTAAGTTTTTACATTTTTCTTGCATTTTGTTTATCTTAAGCTAATTTTAGTATTTTTCTTAGATTTTTAACTCAATGTTTAGTATTTTTAATCATTTATTTTTGTTAAAAACTTAAAAAAAATCATAAAAAATAGAAAAATAATCAAAAAGATAATTTTCTTTTTTATAAAATTTTCTTTTATCATAATCTAGGCTTAGGTTTGAAATTTACTTTTTTGAGGTTAATACTTTGAAATTTCACTTTTTAAAGAACGGGATTTCGTTCCCGTTCTCGTTTTCTTCGTTTTTAAGCTTTAAGTGTTCTCGTTTTAGAATTTCTTTAGATTTTTACTTTTAAATAGTTAATTAACTTTAGAAAAAGTTTAGAAAGGTATTTAGGGTTAAATTTAGTTTAATTGCTAATTTGTTACGTTTTCTTAATTCCGTTAACGTTTTTCCTAATTAGATTTTATTGTTCCTTAATTTGCTCACTATTAGGATTTTAGAAAACAAATCATCTTCGAACCAATTCAAGTCATTGTCCAAATAACAAATGAGGTCTCAATTTCATAAGTCTTTGGGAAAACGACCCGGTAATCACTTACCGGTTTCTTATGTAGAATATTTTTCGTGTGACTTTTCTTACTACCTTTGTCCTCAAGTGTAGTTTAGGAATTTCATTATCGTTATATTATTATACGTATTAAAACTTTACACACCAAGTTTTTGGCGCCGCTGCCGGGGATTTGTGATTAAGATTCCTTCGTTTGTAGTTTGTCGATCGTGGTTTGGAGAACCTTTCGTCTTCGAAAGTTACGCTTTTAAGAAAATCAAAAATACAAAAAACATTAAAAATATAAAAAGTAAAAAATATTTTTTTTTCCTTTCTAGAATAAGTAGAAGATTAATAAATAAGATAAATACAAAAATATTTGCTCTTCCGGATTTTTCGATTTTTCTGGTGAATTCATTAATATAAGAAATAATTTTTTTTACCGTTTGTGTCACTTAAGAAAAAGGCGCACCTCTTTTGTAAAATTTATTTTACTTAAGAGAGTTACCCTAAGTTTGTTGATTATTCAGTAAACAAAAATATTTTTTTTTCTTTTCTTTTATCATTTTTGTTTGTTTAGTGCATGCGCACTAGAAATTCCAATTTTTCAAATAATTCAAACGTCACCATTCTAAGACGTCGAAATAAAGGACGTGCTCCAAATGTAGTCGAACCCGAGCTTCGTACCATTGTAGCACCAATGGCGGAACGAACAATGGAAGAGCTACTCCGAGCACCCACAGAAGGGTACGGAGAAGCTATCGTTTTATCGGAAATTAATGCGGATCATTTTGAGATTAAAACGAATTTGTTACAATTGGTTCGAGCGAACTCGTTTCACGGTTTAGAGAACGAAATCCTCATGCTCATATTAATAGTTTCAAAAGGATTACATCGACTCTACGATTTAGGAATGCGCCAAACGATGTGATTAAGCTAATGATGTTTCCATATTCACTCGAGGGGGCTGCTAAAACCTGGTACGAGAAAGAACCTCCTAATTCAATTTTGACTTGGGAGGATCTCGTTACCAAATTCGTGAATCAATTTTTCCCTCCTTCGAAGACCACTCACTTAAAGAATAAAATTTCTCGTTTTACACAAAAATTCGAGGAAACTTTTAGTGAAGCTTGGGAACGATTTAAGGAAATGATTAGAGCTTGTCCTACCCTATTATGAACATAACAAGCAGTATTAACTACTTCAGCCCAAAATGTAGTAGGTAAGAGTGAATCTGCTAGCATAGTCCTAGCTGCCTCTATTAGTGTCCTATTCTTTCTTTCAGCAACTCTAATTTGTTGTGGTGTTCTGGCAACACTAAACTCCCTCTTAACCTCTTTCATCCCACAGAACTGATTCATGTCATTATTTTTAAACTTAATTCCCCATTGTCCAATCTGATGATTTTAACCTTATGATTTATTTGGTTTTTTATGGTAGTTATAAAAGTTTTAAGGATCTCACTAGTCTCATCCTTAGTGGCCAAAAAGAAAACCAAACTAAACCTGCTAAAGTCATCAGTGACAACAAGGCAATATATTTTGTGATTGATACTCCTTACAAATGTTGGCCCAAATAAGTCGCATGTTCAACAATTGTAAGGGTTGGCTGGTAGAGCTCACATAGCTTGGTCTTACAATATGCCTTTGAGTTCTTTCCATTCTGACAAGCAACACAAGTATGGTCATTTTTAAAAAGCTTTGAAGGCAAACCTCTTACAAGGCTTCCCCTCACAAGTTTGTTTATAGTTTTAAAGTTTATATGACCAAGCCTCCTTTGTCATAAATTAGACTCATCTATTGTAGCCTTTGCAAATAAACAAGTCAAACCTCCTGAAGGAACAACATTCTTTAGATCAAAACTGTACATGTTGTCTTGTCTGGGAACTTTAAGCAAGACTTGACTTTCATCAAGTAGCTTAAAGTCAGGAGATAGAACAAAACATTCAGTCTCAGTGAAAAGAACACTATTTTTCTTGTCACACATTTATGAGACAGAGAAAAGATTAAACTTAAGTTTGTAGGAACCATAAAACCACTTTCACTTCACCATTGAAACCAATAAATAAAGATGGAAGATAAGAAATATTTTAGAGAGAAGTTAGAGAGAGAAATAAAGAGAGAAAATGAGAATGGTTGATTACACAAATAAGACCAACACCCTCTCCATCCTTGGAGAGGGGTATTTATAGTTAAAACCAAGAGGCTTTCATGCCTTGGTGTTTCTATGGGCCCGGCTTGGGATTACTTAGGCTTTCGCCTGATACACGTGACCGATTAGATTACATAAAAAGCCCATTTACCTGTCTAGCCTATTACAACGTATAATTAATTAATGACCGAGACCTAATATAATTAATGAACAAACTTCCTTGTTCGACTCAATATATTGAGGCTAACAATCTCTCCCGAAGTGAGTTCATTGTGACACTCCTTCGTGAGATCAATGAGATTGCTTTTATCGTTGAGCTATTGTGATCTTTCTCTCTGTCTACGTTGTAGGCTTGTTCCTTCATGCTTTGTGATCTTTGATCTTTAGCATTTGTCATTGTCTTTTGACTTTGTCTTTTTCGTCCGAGATCTTTAAATCTTTATCCTTCCGTCTTGATCGTCTTTGCCACCTTGAGATCTTGTGTCTTGACCAACATGCTCATACTTTGCATCATCTTGAAAGCTTGCTAACAATCTCCCTTGATAGACTTGATATCTTTGAAGGAAGATCTTGTATATCAGAGTTTGTGCGGAAGTCTTTGTCTTTAATTCTTGAGCTTTCATGATTCTTGAATCTTGATGCTTATAGAATGTCTTTGTAGTTCTTTGTAGTTTGAGCAATGAGCATGTGTAAATGAATCCGACTCTAGCTGGAATGAAGGCATACACGCCTCTCCAACTTTAATGTATCCTGAAATAAAACAGTTAGCAATAAAGCGTGTGTGACCGAATATATGCTTTGTTATTCATATCCGATTTGGTTAGATTAACCTCCGGTTCTCACATATGACCGTTTTACAGAATAAATACTATACCTATGATCAGGTAGATTTCAAATGAATCCCTGACAGGGTTTCCAGCTCAAGCGTAGGAGTAATTCCTAACACAGATGTATTAGATTCACCATTGCTTGCTTGTTCTCATTACCAGAACGTCTCAAAGCAGACAACACGGTAAGAGTGAATCATATAGTTACTATCTTTCTGAAATAATGACACAATATTTCATTTTCCTAGAACCAAGTTTGATTCACATTGAATCGCACCATCGTTTCTTTCCAGTTTACAAACAAGTTTGATTCCACATTAAAATCTCGTCCAAGTCACCTACCAAAGCCTTGTTTGATGCCGGGCTCAAGCAAGGAAGACCCATCTTCATTTTGAGTACATAAGTATCACTCAGAGTTTCAGGCACACTCACAAGGATAAACGTAGGACTCTTTTTTTTTTATTAACAGCTTGTGACTTTTGGTGTATCAACAAGTGTTAGAAATGGAATGTGTCCAAATGAGAATTTAATTATGGATCTCTTGCTCTAACTCAATTTATGTCGTTTTAGTTTTAGTAATCGGAGGCTGAGTCAGACTTCCACCTATTCAATATCAACTAACTCGGAGTGAGAAAGTCAATAGAAGTCAATGTGTATCTCCGTGACAAATAGACAAGTTTTTCTTTATGATCCCTTAAAGTTATAAAATAACGAAAGTCAAACGTTCTAGTTAGTTGATTAATAAGAAAAATGAAAAATACAAAAAGATGTATAGGAATAAGTGTATATATAAAAAAATGGTAAAGACGGGGATTTTCAAAACTTATGAGTCTTTAACTCCCTTGATGAACACTTAGCTACTTTTCGAGGTTATTAGTCGAGGGTGATTGAGATTCTTAGTTTTCTAAATGCTTACTTCATAGCATTGCGTGAGGACACGACAATATCTTAGTATGGGGGATTTTTTGTATGTGTTTAATTACACATACCTTTTACCTTTAAAAACAAGTTAAAATAACCAAAAACGGACTTAAAATGCCAAAAATATGCTTGTTTTGCTAATTGTGTTGTGCAGGAACGGATATCTAAGAAAAGGACGAAAAACGAAGCCAAAACAACAAAACCGGACACAGAATGGAAAAGCGTGGAAAAGACAAAGTCAAGACAGAGCCCAAGTCTGAAAAAGTCAACCAAAGTCAACCCCGACAAATCCAAAGTCAAACCCGAAGCCATAAGTGAAGAAAAATAAGTTTAGGGGCCAAAATTGCCAAGTCCCTAACTTATTTAATGAAGAAATTGAAAGACAAGGGTTAAAAATGCCAACTCTCCAAAGAAATACCACATGGACTATTTCTGCCAACCCTAGAAAGTTATACACCACAAGGACTTGTGGTGAAATAACAAGTATAACATTGGGGGACCTTTTCTGTCAAATCCCCAAACGTTTATAAACACATGGACTGAAATTGCAATGACATCTATAACCATGAGGGACCAATTGTGACAAAAACCCCAAACCCTCACCCCATTTTAAAGTACTGTATATCTTCATCACAAGTTTCCCGCCAAACTCATAACCCCCCCCCTCCTGTCACTTTCCACCTCGTTGACCTCCCCACAACACTCCAAACCCATCACAATAACAAACCCCACCCCCCACATGGATGTGCCAAGCTGGCAATCCTAAATCCCTCAAAATTCATCAATGGTTGTGATTTATTGAGTGGGCATCAAGAAGTATGAAGGGCCAGGATTGCTTTGTGTTTCTACACACACAACAAACACAAGACGGGTTTTGTGTCTACAAAGAAGCACACAAGGAAGAGGACAAGAAGAGAAGACAAAAGTCCAAACCCTAGCTCGTTTCTATATAAGCTTTTGTAAGCCCTTGAGGCAAGGAGTTAGTTTTTTTTAGAGAGTAGTTTTTAGTTCAGTTAAAAACTCAGTTTAACTTTATGTACTTGTAATTTGTTTTAATGAAAATTTAGACTTAAGCTTTAAATTGTGTTCCAAGTTCTTGTTTCTTTTAAGCTTACTTATAAGCTCTTATATAAGCACTCTATAATCTGTTTTTAAACTTTGATACAAAAATTTAAGAAAAATTAAAAAGAAAAAAAAAGGTTACTGTTTGATTAAGCTAATGGATGAATGAGCAAACTTGGATGGCTCATTGGGTTGTTTAGTATAGCTTATTTATAAGCTAAGGGGTAGGATTGGAGCTTATTTAGGTTCATTTACTCCTGTTTTGAGCAAGGAGTCAAGGTACACCTCCTTTTAAATTTTTGCTTAAAGTTACTGTAGCATAGCTTATTTTTAGCTTATTTATGTCTTATTGTGCTTATTTGCTTTTGCTTTTTACCTTTTAGTGCTTAACCATACTTGTTTAATACTTGTCTTTAAAAATGTGTGCTTAAATCAGTGATTAAAAGTGTTAAATTCATTTTTAAAAAGATAAAGGGGTGTTTGGGTTAAGCCCAAAATGGGTCAAAATGGGATGGTTATGGGTTGGTGTCACCTTGCCATCCTTGGCTAAGTGCATTAAGCTCATTTAAGCTTGTCTTTCTCATAGTTGTAAGCAAAAAGTGTATTTTAATTGGTCAAAGTTTAGCTAAAAATTGTAATTTTAAAAGACACTTTACACCAGCTTATTTTGATTAAGCTTGTAAAGTCCTTTCATACATTTGATTTGAGTCCTTATGTGAGTGTCTACAATTAAACAAGTTATCAAAAAGTGTTTTGAGTCATTCTAGTACCTAAGACAAACTGCCCTAACAAAATTGTGTGTAATCTTTAAGTAAAAAAAAAGCTCATTTTTCAAAGCAAAAACCACAGGTATAAATGGTTTCTAGAAAATGACAAATTTAAATATAACTCTATAGTAAGCCCCTTTAATCTGTTTACCTATTTATTTTTCATTTGACTTATTTGACAAACTTATTTTTTAGACTGTCATTTAAATGCCCATTTTTTAGTACATGCCCAGGTGCTAAGGCTCACCCTCAAGCCACAAAGTCTAGCTATTTTCCTAAAGCATTCTGCCTTAAGCCCTTAGTTATTTTTAGCTTTTTAGATTGCCCTTAGGTCCATTGATAAGTCCTAGTAGCCTTAAGCCTTATTTCCCCCTCTAGATTGCTTAATTTTAAGCCAAAAGTGCCATTTTAACTGTTTTGAACTCAGAATTAGGCTTGTGGCTTATTTTAGTCTTTTGGCTTTTCTGGCTGATTTACTTAGCTTATTTTAGTTGTAGTTGCTTATTAGGATTAGGTTCCCTTGCCTTAGCTTAAGTTTTCCCTTTCCTTAGCTTATTTTTCATTTTAAGCTCCCTTAGTCTAGCCTAGTTTCTTTGTCCTTAGGATTTTAGTTATTCTGTCATTTTTGCTTAGCTTAGCTTATTCCCTTAGCTTATTTTTGTTTTTCTTAGGCTTATTTAGTTTAGGAACTCATCTGTTTTTAGCTTTTTAGGTCCCTCATGAGCTTATTAAGTTTTCAAAAAGCCTAGCAGTACTAACTCCAAGTTAGTACTGCTGAGCTTCTTTGAGCTTATTCAGCTTATTTGGTGAGCTTAGGTTAAGTCCTTTGTGCTCATTAGATTCAGCTATAAGTATATTTTAGCTTATTTACTCTTTTCCTTGCTTATGTTGTCTAAAAAGCCATAAAGAAAAAAGCCATTTTTTTCCCTTAAGCTTATAAGTTTCTGTCAAACATTAAGCCCTTTTTTAGCTTATTTTTAGCTTTTCTCAAAAAGTTGCAATTATGAAAAATGATAAGCCCAAGGAGCTTATCAAGTTTGTGTAAAAAGTTTTGAAAAAAAGAAAAAAAAAGAAGGGAGATAAGGGGAAACCCGGGTGAGCAAGGCTCGAACCCGGGTCTCTACCCTCAATACACCCTTCTTTATAAGCCTTCTTACCGCTGTGCCCTTGGGTCTTTTCTGTAAGACCCTTGGGCACTTAGATATTTAAGGTAGTTTTGTCCCTTAGGTTTATAAGCCCTTTCGAGCTTATTTTCAGCTTATCTATAAGCCGAATTTCAGGCTTCTTATTTTTCTTAGGTAGGATTTAGTATAAAGTAATTTTAGTAATTTTTTCAGAATTTTTAAAAATAGTTTAGTATTTTTTATAATTTAATTTCGTTAAAAGTTTTAAAAATTCATAGAAAATTCAAAAATTATCAAATTTTTTTTTTCTTTTTTAGAAAATTTTCTTTAGTCATAATTTACGTAGGAAAAATATAAAAACTTTTGTAGGGTTAATTTTTCAAACTTTTGATTTTTAAAGAACGGGT
>BQNB010006971.1:0-95296 GCA_026074375.1 Tanacetum coccineum | reverse complement strand
AATTAAAAGTCGAATCGTACCTTAAAGCGAACCCTAAAAATTTTCGTCTTCTCCTTTCTTCTCTCCTTATGGCCGGCCAAAATTATGAATAGGGAGGGTTAAGGGTTTTAACCTTGTATTTATAAGCACCTAGATAGAATCCTAACCTAAGTCTAATTAGGTCTTAGAGATAAACTAGGATTCTAGATATATGTATATATATATTATATATTTTTTTCTTTTCTTTTTAAAACCGGCCGAAATATAATATATATATATATATTTTTTTTATTTTATATTTACAATTAAAACCTTAAGTTTTTATAAAAATTTTATTTATTTTGACTATACCTTTTTATTTAAACGTAGTTTACTACCTTTCTAAAAATAATTATTCATTTCCAACCTAACTTTCTAAAATTAGAAATTTTACATTTTCTTAATCTAACACTTACACGCTAAACCTATCTTAAATAACTAACACCAAATACATATACGTATAAATACTTACACATTAAAGACAAAACATTAAATTTCCAATAATTATTTTTCCTTGTCACTTAAAAGTGAACGAAAGGAAATCACCATTTTTCACCATTAATCCAATCTTTTTGAATGCTCACATTCTAACGATGGATTTCCACTATCTCATAAACACATATTCATACACATAGCACATAATTCACATAAGCCGCACATCACCATAGACATAAAGTCAAATACTAAGGGTTTGACTAACCTGCTCAAGTCATGGTTGTCACAAGATATACTGTTCCATCCTCATCCTCCAAAGCTCATACTCACCTGGTTTGAGCATAGGCACTTTTGATGTAGTCACCATATGTACTGAGTCTTGATCCATGTCTTTTTAGCAAAGTTTCTCAAAGCAACAAGCTCTGATACCACTTGTTGATCCCACTTGAATGGATCTTGAATTCCTTAGCTTGTGTAAGGTTTAGTTATGCAAGATAAATCCTGCACAACTTATGATAGAAACTTTGTTTGATAATACTAAAGATTATTCAGAATCTAATCTTTAATATAATAAGAATTCTTCAATGAAACAGTAATTCTAATAAACACACAGATTAACAAACAAAAGCTTCAATATATTAATACGAATACTCTAACTAGTATTAGGGTTACAAAACCTTGAAGCTATGAACAAATCTATGAATGACTCGTTTGATACATAGAACTCTATACCCTAGGACCTCTTTTTATACACCAAGAAGTCCTAGTCGATTTATAATATATTACAAAAACTTAGAATATTCTTAAAGATCTATTCTATAAATAACAATCCTTATCAACTAAGTAATCTTGATCTTTAAGCAATCTATATCTTCTCTGATGAGTCTTTATCCTTTCAGCAGTTGTAATCTTTTAGTAGTTGTAACTTTGTACCAGCAGCACTAACTCTGAACACTAGCAGTAGTAACTTATACACAAGCAACATTAACTTAGCAGCAGTAACTCTAAGATCATCAAGAAGTCTTTTAATCGTAACACTTATTAAACACCCCCTCATGGCCTCATGCCTCAGCTGAATTTAAGAGACTGTCATATTTTGTTTTGATGGTGGTGAATATTTAAAAAGAGTATGTTGGTGTGTAGAAGTAGGCGTTTGTTGAAAGGGTTCTCTTCAAGCTCTATCTCCAATGGCATATGGTCTCATCATCATCATCATAATCATCTCAAATACTTTTCCATTTCATCTTTAAATCCAAAACCCACCCATTTTATGGTGGATTTCTTGATTAATTCACTTGGCTTCACAAAAGAAGCAGCCATCACCGCTTCAAGTAAGGTACCATATCTTAAATCCACCAAAAACCCTCAATTAGTTATCAATAACCTAAAACAATTAAATTTAGACAATACCCATATCAAAGATATCATCTTTTATGCCCCCAAGATCCTTAATTGTATACCCAATAAAACCCTTGAACCCAAGATCCTTAATTGTATACCCAATAAAACCCTTGAACCCAAGATTATGTTTTTCTCGAATGTGGGTTTTTCGGGTCGGATATAGTTGAGTTAATGAAGGGTGATCCTTATATTTACAAAATCGGCTTACATACTCGAATTGTTCCTCTTATTGATCTAATAAGAGGACTTGTAACTAGTGATGAAAAAGCCCTTGAAGTTATCAAGAAAACAAAACGGTTGTTCTCAAAAAATCATAATACGAACAACGTGTTAGCCAATGTGATGGAATTGCAGGTTCGGGGTTTATCAAATGATAAAATTGTAAACTTAGTTACTAGATGCCACTCGAGTATTGTACTAAGTCCATTGATATTTAAGCGAAGATTAGTTTGGATTGTACAAGAATTAGGCATTCATGAGAACTCACCGACATTCTTCTACGCAGTTTATACAATACATTGGCTTAAAAGATTGAATGCAGAGAAGAATTTTAGGCTCCTTAGGAGCTATGGTTGGTCTCAAGAACAAATTGATACACTTACGAGGTTGAACCCTATGACTTTGGGCTACTCAGAAAATAATATTCGTGGCTGGTTCGACTTTTTTATGAAACAACTTGGGTATTGACCAGTTTACTTGGTAACTCGCTCTTTCCTATTGAGTGTAAGTTTGGAGAAAAGGGTGAAACCTAGATACAAAGTTTATGAAATGTTGAAAGAAAAGAAGCTTGTTAGTACTACACCGTATTTTGCTTCACTTGTACAATATCCGGAACTGAAATTTCTGAGGTTTGTGAAACGCTTTGAGAATGAGCTGCCTGGTTTGGTTGAAACTTACACAAACAATATCAAGAAAACTGTAAGTTGTAATCGCTAATGTAGACCATCTTGGCTATTTTTAAAGCTTAGCTATTTGACTTTTAGAACGCAATTGTGACGTGGATATATCCTTGGTGCACCAACCTAGGGGGTGTTTGTTCCAGCTTATTTGTGGGCTTATGAGCTTATTTAATTTTGGCTAATATTTCATAACCCATTTTTTCCGGTTTATTTTGAGGCTTATGAGCTTATATAAGTTTATTATGATATCATAAGCTTATATAAGCCTAAAAATAAACCGGAAAATTCAAGCTTCTGATACATAAGCCGAAATCACATAAGCTAATAAGCCCACAATCCCTAATAAAATTATCTGATACATCTCACGGTACTTTTATCATCGCCATTGTGTTGTCAACAAATCTCATTGGTTTGTGGATCATAGACTCGCCAGACAAAGTATTGATCTCTTTACATGTATGTATTTTGTTGACCTCCCTGTCTTTATGGATGATTAAATTGCTATTCCAAATTCTTAAAATTTTTGTTACAACTATCTAAGCATACTGCTTTAGCCACTTCATATGTTCAAGAAGTGAATAAAGTGTTTAAGGAAACATATATAAGCTGAAAGTTATTTAGTTGCCCCCCAATTTTTTATTTTTTTTTGGTAATCTTGGCTTTGCTCAAAGAGTAATGAACAATAGGCCTGCTCCATTCGCATTTTATGATGTTGTTTTAAACGTTGCATGTACGCTGAAGCGGATTTTTGTTTCATTATATCCACCCATGTGGATGGTTTTGAAGTTGATTTAAATATGCATATAGTAAAATGGGACTATTTAGTTTGATCTAGGATCTCAGATATGCAATGCAAATCTTCTTGTAGCGTTTGATGCAAGCACACTAGGATCACAACCCTACCCTTCACCTAACAACTAGTGATCGCTCATGTCTTTCCCGCTTTCATAAGCATTCATCATTACAATAACATTACGCGATTTACAAAGGTATGTTCTATAAGGGTATATGTGCATCCAAAGTCTTGACAAACAGGTCGATGTGTTTCACAATATAATATTTCTAATGAAAAAAGTTTGCCACTTTGACAAGAGCACAGCCCTTTGGAGAAGACTTCTCATAAGTTCATTCTTTACATAATACTACTACCAGCAGAACAAAAGTATTCATCTATGCCAGCAAATCCAAAGATACAACTTGCACTGCACAACATCCAATCAACTTGGAACTACGACCACCAGACTTGTCACTCGCTTATATATATACTAACATAATATCTCATATACACTATATTATTACTTCCTGCCAGTAACGAAAATCATAACTGGCAACATACGGCAATCGTTTAATAATTTTCAGTCATAATTTCAAGCGTCACGATTTTCTGATTTCAAGATTCATCAATGAAAACTGCACCATGTCCACTAGCTTTCATGAACTTCTTCAAAATCAGCACGACAATAGCAATAGTAAGTCCAACTGCCGCCCATGTGAACAGACGGTCATCAGCCGGTTTCTGAACCCCGAGCACCTGCTCCTGCTGTGCTTGCACTGTATGTACAGAAGATGCAGCAGATGGCACAATAGTTGCTACCCGCCTTGATACCCTGGGGCCTTCAGGTTCTGTATCTTCGTTAGCAGCAGCTTCATGGTTCCCTTCAAGATGTTGTTCTGCGTTTTCAATGATCTCTGTGTTGACATATTGTGGATCCCCCGGAGCTTCATCTGCCACTACTTCGGAGGCGACAGGTGTTGGTGTCTCTCCAGACTTGTCTTCAGAGGTCTTTTGAGGAACCGGAGGTGCCTTGCTAATCATATATTCGTGAATCTGTACATACACAAGATTTTTAGATGGTTAAAGGCTATAAGCAAGGTTGAAATTTCTAGTAAAAGAATGAAACACTTTTTTAGAGAATGTTTGGATGTTTTGTAAACATAAATATTGCGACTTCACGTTGCAATAATCAATTATTAAGAGCGATAAATCCAATCCTGGAATCTGCTAGAATGAAAGTTGTGTAACATAGAAAGTTAAGAGGAACACTTAAGGATAGTTTGATTGCTTAAATAGCTAAATGACCTCATCAATGAGCTTCTGACGATCTGGAGTACCAAACTTAGGTGCAGACTCACGAGATTTAACAGCAAGAATGCGTCTCTCTTCTTTTTTATAATCCAATGAGCCCAAAGCCCCATTTGGACTGGTGGGCATAAATGCAATAAGTGCAGTAAGAGCAGTTCGAACTGCAAGAAAAAAAACTAAATGTTAGTTCTACAGAATACAAGCTTGTTATCTGATATTCATTGCAAAAACAGAAAACAGAAAACCAAACCATACAGCACTCGATACTTTATGTATAGGCAACCTTACTAAATAGGGTTTTATTAACAATAGCCCTTAAGACCATTGTTAACAACTATTCATTTATTTGTTTACACAATATACAATGTCCAAACAAAATTATCAAGAACCATCAACCATTTCCGATAATTTCGGAAAGCACAAATTAAACACTTTCTCCATTGATCATATAAGGGGCAAAAGGTGAAGTTGGTTGGTTGTTTTGTCCCAATAAATTTGGTTATTAACCAAAGCCCTAACTGCTATCGTTAGCATTTCCCTACTCGATATGCCAATAATAATATACGAGTATTTACCACTCCATGATGGTTGCCAATGCTCAGGATGATGATTCGATATGCTTAAGCAAATCTTGGTTTGAGTTTCAAAACGTCCATTCGGCTGAAGCAATGAAATAAGTCTATTTTAGTGGTGTAACAGAATAATAGGTCAGAGATATAGATGCACCAATTCAATGATTTAAGAAAGGATCGTTACCGTCAACAACATAAAAGATGGTGGTTTGAATGGGTATTCCGAAGGCAATTGAATTCGACCGTGATAAATTCCTCCTTCAAATTCAGTGTCACTTGGTCCCCTTATAGCAAAATGCCATTCAAATATGTTTTCCTGCAAATTAAATTTATAACCGGTTTAGTAATCCACTTAGATTAACAATCAAGTAACTTAACATGCCGTATTTTAGTTTTCCATAACTTCAGCTTATAAAGAGAACACCAAAAACACAGAATCATACTAACTAATCAAGTTTTTTTTACGACTAATCCACGGGGTTTGAACACACCGCCACACAGATTTAAACCGGGTAAAGCCCTCGCTTTTCAGGAGGTTGGCGAGGCCACTTCGAGGACACATTTTAGTGGTATTAGTCACAAGGTATTTACCACTAGGCCATCCCTGACACCTCATACTAATTAATCAAGTTAAGGAACTAGATACTATAATTCTGTTGCATATTGATTTGTTCCTCATACATAAAACCCAATTTGATTAGACAATTTCCAATGTTTTTTTTTATTAAATCTCTTAACAAAATCACATCCCCAAAAAAACATTAAATAAAAAGGTAACAAGTCAATTAAATAAAGATCTACAAAAAAGCATGATTCATAATAAATAAAAAACCTCAAGAGGGAGACTCATGAAATCATCAGAAGGGTTAGATTGCATCTCTTTGACTTCTTGTAAAATCCTCTTCACCGATGGGTTCTTCATGTTATATTTGTCCCCCATTTTTTAGTTTTTTTATAAAATTGATGATCGAATGATTATACAAAGATCTATGTATAATTTGAATCAAATAAAATTATTTTGGATGAAAAGGGTGAAATTAAAGAGGTTGTTCTTGAGGAAGGTTCATAGGAAGGAAATATCCCTGATATTGCTTAACCACGTCATTTTGATACGTGGCAGTCTTTTAGTGGTTGACAGGGAGGTGTTTTTTTTTTTTAAACCCTACTCGATTTTACCCCAAATTACTTTCTACTTGGCTTATTTTTTCCTAAAAAGATATAGAGTATGTTTGGCACTAGCAGGAGCTAGAGCGGATTGCTGGAGCGGGTTGTTAGAGCTGGATGCTAGAGCATGTTGCTGAGCTTATTTTTACATGCTAGTTTAACTAGCATTCCATTTAGTAGCTTATTTTTTTACATGCTCTTTCATGCTGGTTAGCCAAACGAGGCTTATTTTTAATGGTAGTTTATTTTTCTAAAAAAAATAAGCTCATGCTATGATAAGCTCTGATAAGTTCGTGCGCTAAACATACTAATAGTCGATTTTTTTTTCACATTCTTATACTAGGTATTCAATGAACACACTCAACACGACGCAAGTCTTGCCGCACATATGAAAAAGTATGAAAGCATAAAAATTGATGTAAATGAAACAGGCACACGTAACAAACCAAACACCACTCATGCATCTTTATGAGAAGCATCCTCGAAGTCGCTAGACTAGAAATTAATTGTTCGGCTCAAAGGTCAATCAAGCAACAAAAAAGCCTAAACATCCACAGAATGCTTCGAATAATGAGAGAACTATAAATATAAACTAACATAGGCAAGCATGCATCATCACATGCCCATCGTCCTCATCCTTCTTCTTTTGCTTCTTTAGCCGGGATGGGAAAGGAATACTAGATGATTTGGATGGATGGTAGAGTGTAGGTGACTGAAGATCTTCATGGCCCCACGTGGTTGGAGTCTCCCCATCATTTGGATTTTCCCTCTCAATTGTTGTCCTTGCATTATCGGCGGGTGACGAGCTTGGTGGACTTGGGTATAGAGGATCGCGGGTAGTGGTCCTTGATCTAGTTGTAATAGCTAGAGTTGGCGTTGTGGGTTCTGGTGTCAGTGTCTTAATGTTCTCTAAAGTTGCAAGGATTTGAGAGAATTGGTTGTGCATTTCGTTTCGCTATTCGTTGAGCATCTCTTCCAATCCCTTCACGTGGAGGTCTTTTTCGAGCATAAAGATAGCTAACTTATCCTAAAACTGACTTTTGATGACCCAATCAGGGCCTTCTTCCCCTGTCGTCCTTTTTCGTGTGTTACCCCAAAGGGGAAGATCATCATTCTAATAGAATCTCAAAAGAGAGGGATCGTTATAGATGTCTCCTCTGGACAAACACACTTGATCGCGTGGCTTATTGGAGCCACACTTATCAGCTTCGTGCGCGCCCCTACAAATATCGCAGATGAGGTATGGATTTCTCAAGCTCTTTGCTCTTGTCGGTCACCCCTCAAATGGTCTTGTGTTTATGACTTCAGAAAACTTATGGAAATTTCCAAAATGTGACTTGAGCTCTTTAAACCATGACATGCAGTTGGAGTGCATATGTTGCAATTCTATCTCTTCTGAATTTGAACTTGATGATTCCATTGAATTTCGATGTGTGAAATTGATTTGTGAATCTTTTCAATGGAGTTTTTTATTTAACCATAGTATTTTTAAAATTTATTTAATATAATGAGTACTTTTAAATATATTTAAAATAATGTGTTATTTTTAAGTACTTGAATGGATTTATATATCGCACAAATAATATTTATAAATACGTCGTTAGTACTTGTTTTCACATCACATCTAAAGTTTTAAAAACACAAAAAAACTCCTCACCTGAATTAGTGTGACTAATAGTTTTATCAAAGACACAACTAATCAATATTTGTTTAAATACTCATAACAACATGAGTTAAACATAATCACTCATTAGTGTCAATAAGTTATTGTAGAGCTATTTTAGCAATCAAATGTGAATGATAACCATATTCTTTTGAAACAACAATCCTCACATTATGTATAGGAACTTAGGTTGTGTTTGGTTGGGGGCTTTTAGGGCTTATCGGAGCTTGGGCTTTTAAAATAAGTCAGCTTATAAAATAAGTCTCGTTTGTCACGCGAGCTTATGAAAGGGCTTTTAAAATAAGCCTCATAATAGGGGCTAAAAACTTTAGCCCGGGGCTTTTGAACCATAAATTACTTATATACCCATAAGAATATCTAACATATACCACAAATTTATTTAATTATGTCATTTTTAGTAATTTTGCAATAATAAGCCCTAGCCCCAGCCCATTTGTCAAACAAGTTTAAAAAAAATACAAATATCAATTTTGGCTTATAATATAAGCCCCAACCCCGCCTCATCCCCAACACAAGCCCCAGCCCCAACCCCAACCTATTTCGCCAAACATACCCTTAATAGAAGACTCCAAATTCCTCTTAAGCCACAACGATACTGTAGTAATTAATCCTCACATTCTGTATAGGAACTTAATTGAAGACTCTAAATTCCTCATGGGCCACAACGATCATATCAGCTAAAATAACACAACTAAATGGTTACTTAAGAAGTATATGTGTTAGTACAAAAATAGCATGATAAGGTTAATCGAGGATATCATGCTTATAGTGGAGACTACAAGCCCGCTATCAGGTGAGTGATTGTACTAAGTGAATATTTGAAGATTTCTTGCTAAGAAAGAGAGACACCGTTAGCCTTACCGCGGGAGGGATGTCCCGGGATTGGACTCCGATGTGAGAGTAAGTATGGGTTATAAGTGGTATATGTGTAGTGGTAGCGGAAATCATACCGTTAGAAGTGTTTGGATAACTTCTTATATAGACGAGTGTCACTGTCGGGTATGCAGGTCACGGGGTGAGCTTCACCCTATTATCCAGTGGATAATAGGGTTGTTGTTGTGAGGTCAACGTCGATGATACCGTCACCCTTTGTAGCGTAGTTGCTTGGGTTATCTTTATCATCGTCTGTTATCCATATTTGGAACATTGACGTTCTTCCTCGACTCCCTATGCCCTGTCTCTTACTCCTTTGGTTCAGTCACGGGTGGTTGTTTGTCATGGAGTGGCGCGCAATTGCGTGCGGATTGCATTCCTTGCGGAGCTGTGAGGCTCTTTGCCATCGTGTTCGCACTATGCTCCTTGCGGTGCTGCGGGGCTTGTGCTCCTTGCAACCGTGTGTCGACTATGCTCCTTGCGGAGTGGCTTTCGTTTGGTTGCTTTGGGCCCTTCCGATTGTTGGGCTTGGGTTAACTGCTTATTGTATGATCCGGGCTCGCGGCCCGGATGATACTATACATCATCATGTCCCCCCAGTCTAGTGTGTCTTTCGTGCATGCGAAAGATATTTCTAGACTCAGATCCGCTTACTTGCCGGCGGTCAGCGGCTCGGTGTGCTTCCCTCGTACGCTTCTTGGTAGGTAGTCTTGGGTGACGTGGCTTGTTTTTGGCCATGTGATTTCTGACTGATGTGACACTTTGTCAGGTGCGCGAATCGTCGAGACTGTTCATCTTTCTTTATCTCAGTCGTTTGATGGGAGGTGTAGACACGTGTCTTCATCTTATCCTTCTAGGGTAAGTTTCTTGGTAGTGGGTATAAATACTCCATGTTTTCACTGTGTCCTTTTCATTGCGTTTTTCCTCTGTTATCTCTGTCAAAAAACATCTGGCTATTTTGCTATTACTATTTGTCTTCCCCTCTCGAGCGGTTTTCTAGTAGCAGGTTAGGTTCTGTTCTTTGCCTTCTACTTTTCTTTCTCGAAAAATGGTTACGCATACTATTGATAATGTTACTTCAGTCTTAACTCAACGAGAGTTAGATCTTATCTGTGGTACGTATAATATTCCGGCCGAACTGAGGCCGGAATTACCTGGTCGTGATGATACGATTAAGGATGCTCCGGCGGGTAAAATAGGCATTTATACCCGGTTCTTGGAGTTTGCCAACTTTCGTATACCCTTGTCTTAGTTTCTTCTTCGTGTTCTCGAGTATTACCAGATTAATTTTTCTCAACTGTCTGTTCTTGGTGCCGCCAAGGTAAGTCATTTTGAGATTATGTGTCGCGTGCTTGGCTATCGGCCCTCGCTTGGTACCTTCCGTAAGTTCTACGTGAGCTTCATTAGTAATGGCTGGTTGTCTTTTTCGAGGCGTGGTCCTACGCCGTGTTGTCTTTCGAAAAAAATTGATTCTTTAAAGAACTAGAACGACCATTTCTTCTGGGTTGATGCTTCTATCTGTCCTATTTTCGCTCCCTAGCACGCGGGTGCGTCTGTTTTGACAACCATGTTAATGTTGAGTTGTTGGCCCTTTTGGATCATCATCGTACCCTTTTGGTAGGCTCCTTGCGAGACACTTGGTAGCCTATTAAATTAGCCCCATACCCTTTTGGATCATCATCACCATACAACACATTCATTTGTCAAAAACCATTTATTGTTAATAACTTAGAATCAACAAGTTTAACGCAATAAGAAGTCGATTTTGTTTGCAGCAATAAGAAGTCGATTATTTTATTTCCTGAATCACGTGTTATTTTATATTGTTGAACAATAGATGTGGGTACAAGCTAGCGAGATATTTAATCCGATGTTTACATTCATTCAAGTAGTATTTTTGTTTTGAATGCCGCTAAAAATCTATGATTTTATGTAAGAATTTTTTCAAAATACCATATTATTTTAAATAAATTTAAAATTACTCATTTTGTTAAATATACTTTGAAAATACTATGGTCAAGCAAAAAACTCCTTTTCGATGATATAGAAGTGTTGTGTGGTTAAAGCTGATAACACGAGATTTTTCCTTCCAAAAATTTCTTTCGCTAAAACTTGAAATTCTCCTTAGAATTCAATTCTAAGTGTAAGAAAAAATTTTGAAATTTTAAAATTTTTGTGACATTTTGAACCAGATAATTTGAATTTCGTCCAAAAAATTAAATTTTATGCAAAAAATTTCACTGCTGTACCAAAATTTAAATTTGATGTAAAAAATTGCTATAAATATTACTGTAAAAAATAAATTTTACTCAAGTTTTCCTGCCAAAAAACTTTCTTTTTTTAGTGTTACTCAAATCGCCTGATGATACGGAATCAAATCGCCTGAAATAGTTTATCAAATCACCTGATAAGAAGTTATCAAATCGCCTGAATAAGTGACTCAAATCGCAGGATTTACTGAGTCAAACCGCCTGATGATTGATCTCAAACCGCCTGATGATTGATCTCAAACCGCTGGATTAAGATACTCAAAATGCTTGTCACAATGGATCAAATCGTTGGAATTTAGGTATCAAACCGCGAGAAATTATTGATCAAATCGCCAGATTTTTTTAGTCAAATCGCCTGATATCTTAGGTCAAACCGCGTGATTGCTTACTCAAATACCCTGATATCTTAGGTCAAACCGCCTGATTCCTTACTCAAACTGTGGGATTCAAAATCAAATCGCCTGAATATGTAACTCAAATCGCCTGAAACTAAGATCAAATAACTGGATTCAAAGCTCAAATCACGGGATTCAAAGCTCAAATTGTAACAATCCGTATTTTTAGGTCATTTTACGTTAATAAACTCTTAACTATTTATTTTAAACTTTTACGTGTTTGCTTTTAATTTCAACCGTTTAGTTAAATCGCGTAAACTAAAAATCAACAATCAACGTAAACCGACACCAAACAAATAAAAGTTTACGTCAAACAAGTGTTATATAATTATTACGGAGATAATTATTAATTTTTCATATTTTATTTTTATACGTTACGTAAAACATTTACGTTTCACAATATTTTGCATTTATGCATGCATGGAAACACCAACACCTTTCTATACTTAATCAAATACCCATAATAATACCCAATACCCAAAATTTATAAAATTCCTACTCTTAAATACAACCCTAACCGTCCCCCCCCCTAAAATTTTATACATAAAATCCCACTAGCACCACCTTTGCTTATTTTATTTTATTACATAACCACTAGATTATCAAATAAGCAATATACCTTGGATAATAGCCAAATGTCTCATCTCTTGTTTTGTGCTTCTACTTCCCACGCCTACATGCTGTTTATGCAAGGTCCAATCCTAATTTGTCCCTATTTTAATAAACAATGATAAAGCGCATGCATAGTTCAAGTATTTAAAGTATAGGAACACTTATCACTTCTCACAAAGCAATCAAAACACAAAAACTCTTCTCTTGTTTCTCTTTTATAACCGGCCAAACAAACACCATCACCATAGTTTGGAGTTTTGATTTTCTAGCAAGTGTTTTCAAGGTGTTTCTAAGGGTATAAACTAGTAACAAACATTTGGGTTTGATTAGGATTAGTCTTGTATTCATTTCTTCATCACCATCACTCAAGGTTCACACAAAAATCTCCACACTTTCACTATATTTACTTACATATATACATCTTGATTATTTAGTTAAATCACCACTTAGTTTATATTTTATAAAGCTTTACAAGAAAATCAAGAATCATACATAAACAAGTAAATACATATACATGGTAAAAATGTGTTACAAATATGTTAGACGATGATAAAATACTTAAGTTGATATATTACATGTGTTGGATAAATTATTTAACTAGTTGTTGAAATTACTTGTTAATAAATTAATTTATATAGTTTTTATAAATTAATGGTTGTTCTTGGTATTTTATTTATGAAATGGAAGTGAAATGGTTAAATCTAAATTAGCAGACTTTATTCATATAAATGAGGTTGTTGTGGAAAACTAATGGACTTGTAGTTATAAGGACATGGTAAAAATCACAAAATAAAAATATATACATATACATTTTGGGACAACCAACCCTACTGGTCTTGGCACGATTTTCGAGGCAACGTAAGACGTTAATATTATGATAGTATGTCTCGCAACTATTCCGTGCATATAGAGAACTCGAAAAACGAATGAAAAACAAAAGAGATATAAATTTATTAAGATACCAGTAACTATTAATAAAATGACAGCTTTTATAATTTTATGCCTACTGATCAGTTTATAAAACGTATTTTTGAGGGCCTTCGAGTCCGAACCGACTTAGGTATAAAACTAAAATGTTGCTCGGAATGATATTTTACTTTAAGCGTGCGAGCTACGAAGCCTAAAAGTGTATTAAAATTTAGATAATCATCATGGAAACTAGATGACTTTTTATATATAATTTCCTGCACTTTTATAAAAATTATACATGATGATGTGAATAGTAAAATGTGTTTTCGGGTCCGTTTGGACTATAAAAACCTTAAAAAATAATAGTGTAATATTTATATAATATTGATACGCATTTAAAAACTCTACATATATTATTTATTAACTTATTTAAACCATATATTTGGACACTTTATAAATAATAAAATAGTAAATCAAGCGTAAGTAACAATAGTTAAATCTCGGATTAATGAGGTATTTTTACAAGTGTATATACTTAGACATTAAACAACAAACGTAATGAACACATTACTTTAACTTATAAACTAAAAACAAAATCTATTAGGTGGTGATCTAACTTATTAAAATACATTGTTGTATTTATTTTCAAGTATATAATTCTTATACGACCTTTATTTAATTAGGTTGCATCCCGGCTATTTGTGCCAACTCTTATTGTTGATCATTCATACATTTCATTGCTTGAGGTGAGTTTCATGGCCCATATTTTACTTGTTTTGAATTATTTTAGGGGAGAATACATGCTGGTTTACAAACTTGTTTACTTATTCGTTTACAAACTTGTTTACTTATTTATTTACTAACTTGTATACATATTCGTTTTCATAACTCGTTTACAAACTCGTTTACATAATTGATTTCCAAACTCATTTACATACTCGTTTTCATACTCATTTACAAATCTTAAGGCGAGATACATTGCTTATTTTACAATTGGACATAAGTACAATACTTTTTAATGTTTACAATAATTACGTAGCGTGCCTAAGTAGCGATAACCCACAATGCCCACTATCATGAACTGTTAATTACTTAGTGTAAGCGCGAATGTTATAAATAGATCTGTTTGGGATTGACATCCCCGTTCAGGTGAGTAGCTTTCACTAGTTTCGACGAACCGAACTAACGGACGTATACCATGTCGGATTTAGATGTTACGAGTTGACATCTACACGGGGCTTTCAATTGCATTAATTTGCACACATACAAGTTGTAGCGTCAGCGTCTTGAGCTTAGTGCAGTCGTAATTACATTTTCTGATATTGTATGCGTTACAATAGTCATACATTTTGAAATCTTGTGGTCTACACTACTTTAATTGAACGTCACTAAACATTTTTCATGATACTGTGGTGAAGCAGTAGACACTATACTCTTTTCGTCCTACATTTATACTTACATAAACCTATGAACTCACCAACTTTATGTTGACATTTTTAAGCATGTATTTCTCAGGTGAATATGATGCTTAGCATAACTGATGTGCATTGGAGTCTAAATTTTACAAGATTACATTTATGGATTTCTACATACATTCAAACAATCCAATCTCGTTGTATTATTTTCAGTCTTTCATTTTGATTTAACTTTGGGACAAATGTTATAACAAGTTATTTTTCAATCAAATCAACAAGATTACTTTTCAAATGACTCATTTCGAGGTCGTTGTCTCATATCTTATGCTATTGTATTATGAAGTAACACTCCCAGACATATTTCTGATGCGACTCATTTTGGGGATGTTACAGATTGTTATCTAGAGCCAAGGTTATAGAGAACTAGGTTGATTATTTTACCTAGACTATAACCATTTTCACAAACATTGCATCACATCAAACTTTTTCATGTGCATACACAATACTTGCTTACTTGCTTACATTACTTGCTTACACTACTTGCTTGCATGACTTAGATATATGTTTACCTTATCTTGCGTATATTTTACACTTGTTTATATAAAAGTTATTTATATAAATACTAGAACTTTTCTCAAGACATTGTGAATGACACGATGGTCTTTAAAACTTTTTATTATTTTACATAATACCGTATTACATAACATTGAAACATGTCACAGTCCGCCGATCCCACTAGTTACCTTACCATTCAACTCCGAGTTTGAACACCCACCCCATATTGTTGAAACATCTACGTCATCTTGTGACCCGTCTTACCTAGTGAACCCTAAGTTGGAACTATCTTAGACTCTATTTCCTTTAGAAATTCTCATTGTACTTCTCTCTTAAATTTTCGTCGTACTGTACGAATGATTTCAAATTATCTATTAAATTAATGTGTCGTGAAAAATTTCGAAGTTTTACTTCAATTCTCTATTTATTCATATAAGCCGCTCCCTAAAATATTATAACTTTATAAAACATTTCACTATCACATGATAAACCATTTTTTTTACTTTCATTTGATAAATTATTTTACTATCGTTAAATAAACTAACATTTTATTTTTACCTCATGGAACCATTTCGTTTCCATCGCATAAATTATTTTACTACCACCCCATGAACTATTTAACTATTGTCTTATAAACTATTGTACGGTCACCTCACAAATCATTTTATTGTCATCTTATAAACTACACTGTTTCCATCTTATAAATTGTCTTGTCACGCTATAACAACTATTGATACTTCTTTATACATAATACTATTTTGACGAAAATGAGCGTTTCATCGTTAGCCCTCAATTATACATAGCCAAATCACCTATGTATAATTCAGGAAGGACCATGCCATGCTGAGTAGTAGTCACCTTAAAATCTTTGTCAAAATCAATTCTCTACTTATATCCCCGAAAAGCAAAGTTTTTGTGTGCGTGTTTCATAAAACGTGTTTGTCACGGGAAACTGAATTAGTAATCATAATAACTAAGTAGACCTTTACTCCACCTTACTGCTTAGACTCGACATCACCTTACGCCAAATCCTATCTCAAAAAGTCAAGACGCATCACTAGTCTCCCTAGGACAATCCGCCAATGAGTTTAGCCGCCATTAAGGAATTCACTAAATCACCCATTCAACCTTGACATAATACTGTAGAACTTAGTAGATGCAACGCCATCATAAGTATAAATTCTTTATCACCTTGGAAAGGAGAATGTTATAGATGACGCTTTAAGCCGAAAGGAACATATAAGACTACTATGATTCGAATTTTAGACATAACACATAAATTTAACCCATCGTCACAAATCTTGGATACCCAAGCTGAAACAATTAAGGAGGAAAATATCGAGGATGAAAAATCTTAAGTAGTATATACAAGGAATTAAGACTCGTCCCAATGAGACTTTCTATATTAAGAAAACAAAATTGGTTACCACATTTTTAGAGAATTAAGATAAGTATTCCGCAACAAGTAACCGCACCTCTTCACCAACACCACTCCGAAAGGTAACACAAATCGAATTTCGGGACGAAATTCTTTTAACACGGAGAGACTGTAACAATCCGCATTTTTAGATCATTTTACGTCAATAATCTCTCAACTATTTATTTTAAACTTTTACGCGTTTACTTTTAATTTCAAACGGTTAGTTAAATCGCGTAAACTAAAAATCAACAATCAACGTAAACTGACACCAAACAAATAAAAGTTTATGTCAAACAAGTTTTATATAATTATTACGGAGATAATTATTAATTTTTCACATTTTATTTTTATACGTTACGTAAAACGTTTACGTTTCACAATATTTTGCATTTATGCATGCATGGAAACACCAACACCTTTATATACTTAATCAAATACCTACCCAATACCCAAAATTTGTAAAATTCCTACTCCTAAATACAACCCTAACCGCCCCCACTAAAATTTTATACATAAAATCCCACTAACACCACCTTTGCTTATTTTATTTTATTACATAACCACTAGATTATCAAATAAGCAATATACCTTGGATAATAACCAAATGTCTCATCCCTTGTTTTGTGCTTCTACTTCTCACGCCTACATGCATGTTTATGCAAGGTCCAATCCTAATTTGTCCCTATTTAAATAAAAAATGATAAAGCCCATGCATAGTTTAAGTATTTAAAGTATAGGAACACTTATCACTTCTCACAAAGCAATCAAAACACAAAAACTCTTTTCTTGTTTCTCTCTTATAACCGACCAAACAAACACCATCACCATAATTTCGAGTTTTGATTTTCTAGCAAGTGTTTTCAAGGTGTTTCTAAGGGTATAAACTAGTAACAAACATTTAGGTTTGATTAGGATTAGTCTTGTACTCATTTCTTCATCACCAACACTCAAGGTTCACACAAAAATCTCCACACTTTCATTATATTTACTTACATATATACATCTTGATTATTTAGTTAAATCACCACTTAGTTTATATTTTATAAAGCTTTACAATAAAATCAAGAATCATACATAAACAAGTAAATACATATACATGGTAAAAATGTGTTACAAATATGTTAGACGATGATAAAATACTTAAGTTGATATATTACATGTGTTGGATAAATTATTTAACTAGTTGTTGAAATTACTTGTTTATAAATTAGTTTATATAGTTTTTATAAATTAATGGTTGTTCTTGGTATTTTATTTATGAAATGGAAGTAAAATGGTTAAATCTAAATTAGTAAACTTTATTTATATAAATTAGGTTGTTGTAGAAAACTAGTGGACTTGTAGTTATAAGAAAATGGTAAAAATCACAAAATAAAACATATACATATACATGTTGGGACAACCGACCCTATTGGTCTTGGCATGATTTTCGAGGCAACATAAAACCTTAATATTATGATAGTACTTCTCGATACGATTCCGTGCATATAGAGAACTCGATAAATGAATGAAAAACGAAGGAGATATGAATTTATTAAGATACCAGTAACTATTAATAAAATGACAGCTTTTATAATTTTATGTCTACTGATCATTTTATAAAACATATTTTTGAGGGCCTTCGAGTCTGAACCGACTTAAGTATAAAACTAAAATGTTGCTCGGAATGATATTTTACTTATATTAAGCGAGTTTCGAAGCCTAAAAGTGTATGAAAATTTAGATAATCATCATGGAAACTAAATGACTTTTTATATATAATTTCTTGCACTTTTATAAAAACTAGGCGAGTACCCACGCATAGCGACGGAAAACCCTAGCGGCAGAGAATTAACGATACGAGATATTGTGGTAAGTGTTTAGTGTAACGTTCAAAATAACGTGAAAATATCAAAATGTAAATGCACAAACAAACATCATAATGCAACAAAAAATTTGGCTAGTTACTATATAGATGAGCATGGTGACATATATATAATTAAGTGGCTAATGGTTTTGTTAATGCAAATGCTTTTGTTAATGCAAATTCATCATAGTTAGATTGATTGGTAATGGCTCACTTAATGCAAATATAGAGATCGATACAAAAAAAAATATAAATAGCTATTGTACGCATTTGGTTATCATCAATCCAAGTTTACCATCATTCGAATTTTAAAAAAATGTAATATATAATCAACGATGCATGTGGCAATCACGGGTTTGAAAAACTAAGGGCGTGATCCTGGAATGTGATCACTTTGTACCTGCAATACTCGTCAATCATCATGTATACTACCACTTCGGTAACAATGAACATCATTCTTCATTGTAAAACAATGAGAATGAAATCACGTTAAACAAAGGCACAATACAATTGTAGATACATATGATCAGTTACAAAAAATTCATATACAAAAGTAACAATATTTATAACAATGTTTATCATGATTCATGATAAATAGAAAGTAAAGGAAAACAAACCCGTCAATGCAAAAAAATGAAAAATTATGATGCTTTTGGTATTCATTGCCCCTTTTGGTATTCATAGCCACATATAGGTTTAGCCAATTTCTTATGATGACTTCTAAACGACATTTGAAATTCAATCCATATACACATGTTAGTACCTATCATGATTTATGTATACAATACATGTCACAAAAATGAAAAAAATGAAACAACTTAAAAAAATAACTGGCAAAAAGATACCGATGATATAAAATTTGTATACAAGCCTTCTTATCCATGAAAATCATTTACATGTTGATCAAATCTGGGATTGAGAGAGGAGGATTTTTACAATACCAAACATGAGCATGTATAGTGATCCTGATGTCGTATATGGATTGTCATGTCCTTTTTCATGAAGCAATTTGATCCTAGTATTACTCTGCATTCATGGATCACCAACAAAAAAGTAACATTAGTAACCCATTAGCTAATTACTAAATTCAAGACAAAAGTGTAGCTCGAAAGTCAATGTTAATTAATGTTTATTATGTATACGGGCCAAGATGTAAAAAGCCCAAAAGAAAGCCCTCAAAGGCAAATCCTAGTTAGTATAAATACACCTAGTTTAGTCAAAATTAGGTTAGCTACTCCATTATTATTTTTCATTGTTTAGGGGTTTGTAGCAACTCTTGTTTTTTTCAAAAAAAAAGTTCTTTAATGTTTAATCTTTCATTGCCATTGATCTTGTGATTTCATCCATGGAATGATCTAGGGATCCTACACAATATGATAATTAAAAGTTTAAAAGATACTCACATCATGCTAATAGATGTTACAATGGTGCATCCAATACCAACTTCAACAAGATTAAAATATTGAATGAACCGCATAATTTAATTTGAGATCCACCTAATAAATTCAAGAAACATATCAATATCACCCATTAAGTCATCAAATTTAAAAGATATAATCATTAAAGCTTTACAAATAAAGTACCAAGGATATTCTTAATAGCTTCCACAAAAGTATAATTCCTTTTCCCGGTAACAGGATCGCCACACCGATAATACGTAGCAAGAAGGAATGAAGCGTAGTAAGGCACGAATGAGAAAAAAAAGAGCATAGTTGGTCCAGCTATCCAACCAAGCTCAGCCTTCACCCATGCTAATGACAACACGCCCAAACCAATAATCGCGATTATAATATGTGCACTGCAGTCCATACAGTCTCTATATTACAACAAAAATGTCAACATCAATAATAAATTGAATTTTAAACATAAAGATTATTATACCAATTCTCTTATGATGTCCATCATGATCAAAGATTTTATATGGTGCTTCAAGAGCAAATGTTGCTATCTCAAGGTTTTCAGTAGTCGTTTCTTGTCCCATCTTTTCCCTGACAAAAAATAATTAGGCTAGCTTAGGTGATGTCTATGATTGGAAACTGGGATTTGATTTTTTTCAATTAGTGTTGCATTATATAAGGCTTAGAATTCAAAGATGATGTAATTTAATTAAGAAATCATTTAGGCATATTAGGCATTAAGTATATTACTGACATTGATTTCCAAATCACTTAAAATTCAAAATTAATAACAAAACTGAGAAGATCGAATATGCAATAACTGATTTGCTTTTGCAATTAAGAATTAGTCAAACAAAATATTAAGTGTATTATTTTAACTACATATAAAAGATTTTGACAACCAATGCGTATTGTATTAGTTTTCACTTTCCTAAATGAATTCGATTAGTTTCTAGTAGCTTTTACAACTAATTTAGTTTCCAATTTCAACTTTCAACTTTCTTAAATTTCACATCAGCCGATTCAAATTGTACAACCAATGTTTATTTGGCCTGGGTTTAAACATTCAACCTTTAAAGCCAATGTTAAAACATTTGCCTAAAATAGATTTTCAACTTTTCAACTTTGATGTTGAAAATTCAAGAAATGTACAAATCTCTTTTGATGTTGAAAAAACTTAATACATTTTTATTTGCTATAAGCCTATAAGGCTTCAAAGACACCAACTTATTTTGTCAAGGGTGCTGCAATGTGCTTGTCCAAATAATTATTGCAAGTTAGATATTTATATTCAAAGATCTAGTAGCTAAAATGAACAATGTAAGAAATAAAGGAATTGTTCTTACACGAGTTTGAGCATAGTGAATTCATCATCCTTACCAGGATTAAATTTAAGGTCCAACATGTTCATCTTCCATCAACCTCATTAAACCTTCCATCTTTCAAATACAAATATCAAAAGTATACTAATCACAATCAAAGGTTTGGTAATATCTCATTTGAAAAATGAACCTAATATCTTCCTACAATATTCACATACATTTTGTCACACAGTACATAAAAAAATCATAAGTGACAGGGGTCCCTATATAGTATATACCAAGTTTCAAGGAAAAAAAATTAAATACAATTGCTATCAAAATATACTTTTATTAAATTTTGTAGTTATATGAATTTAATATAATAGTTAACTAACAACTAAAAAATAGAGGAAAAATTGCTATGGAATGCTAACCAATTGGGAAACAAATTGTGCATATTTTGTATGCTTGCCGTCACCTCAAAACAGTGAGCGGCTTTTTTCTATATGCTCATGTAGTTATAAATTCAGAAAATGGTTGCATGTGATAAATGAAACCACAAGGTGAGATGGAGAAATATGGGTCATATGAGTGATAAAGTTACTAACCATTTGTACTCACCTCAACAAATTGCTCTTTGATCTCATGTAGTAGTTTCAAGACATACTCATGTTATTCAAGACACCTGATCAAAGAAAAAAAACCCCAACATCAACTCAAAAAGAATCAGCTTTTCATCATCTATTTATAAATTAAAAAAACCACAAATCAAGTTATACATAAAATTAAGCAATCAAGAAACAAAATAAGAACCCTAAATCATCAATCACCATTACAAATGAAATGGATCTTAACATATTTCAAAAGATGAAAAAGTCCCAAAAAGGAACAAACCTTGTAAACGTCATTCATCTTCAACGTGTTATCATTGTCGGTTTGAGGTTTTATATCTCGATCTACCACCAAAACCACAAGTGGTTCTGGTGGATTGTGGTGGCGACAAATGACGTGGTGGCGGCTAAAACCCCCAAACATACCAAACCACCAAACAAACCAAACCACCGGAACCGCCAAAACCAATAGTCTCCACCTAGCCCACCGAACCACCTACATACCTATAAGGTTGTGGTGACCATGGCAGATGGCGGATACGGTGCCGGCGACGGCTGTTGGGGTGTAAAACCTATAGATCTAAATATAAAATCATAGATCTATAATAAAATACCCTTAAAACATATTTAATATCTATAGATTTATTATAAAAATCAACAAATACCTTATAACTTGAGTGACGTCTGCTAGTTAGGTGGTGAGTGATGACGTTCGGGGTGATGGTGACGTCCGGCGTGGTGATGATCGGTGATAGGTTGGCAGTAATGACCTCGGGTGATGGTGAGGTGGGGTGGTGGATGAAAGTGTTTTATGAGATAAGAGTGTTTTTGGTGTGGTGGTTAGAGAGAAGAGAAAGACAGACATTGTGTTGTGTGTGTGTTTTTTTTTTGTTAGGTATGTGATGGGTTGGTATGTGTTGGTTTATATATAGATAAGGAGTATAGGAATTTTCAACAGTATAGGAATTTTCAACATTTCAAGAATGGGTGTTTTTTCCATTATAATGTTGTATAGATTTTTGTTAGGTATATGATGGGTTGGTGTGTGTTGGTTTATATATAGATAAGGAGTATTAGAATTTTCAGCAGTATAGGAATTTTCAACATTTCAAGAATGGGTGCTTTTCCATTATAATGTAATATAGATTATACATGCTGATGTGAATAGTAAAATGTATTTTCGGGTCCGTTTGGACTATAAAAACCTTAAGAAATAATAGTGTAATATTTATATAATATTGATACGCATTTAAAAACTTTACATATATTATTTATTAACTTATTTAAACCACATATTTTAACACTTTATAAATAATAAAATAGTAAATCAAGCGTAAGTAACTATGTTAAATCTCGGATTAATAAGGTATTTTTACAAGTGTATATACTTAGATATTAAACGACAAACGTAACGAACACATTACTTTAACTTATAAACTAAAAACTAAATCTATTAGGTGGTGATCTAACTTATTAAAATACACTGTTGTATTTATTTTTAAATATATAATTCTTATACGACCTATATTTATTTAGGTTGTATCTCGGCTATTTGTGCAGACTCTTATTGTTGATCATTCATACATTTCATTGCTTGAGGTGAGTTTCATGTCCCCTATTTTACTTGTTTTGAACTATTTTGGGGGAGAATACATGCTAGTTTACAAACTTGTTTACTTATTCGTTTACAAACTTGTTTACTTATTCATTTACTAACTTGTTTACATACTCGTTTTCATAACTCGTTTACATGATTGATTTCCAAACTCATTTACATACTCGTTTTCATACTCATTTACAAATCTCGAGGCGAGATACATTGCTTATTTTACAATTGGACATAAGTACAATACTTTTCAATGTTTACAATAATTACGTAGCGTGCCTAAGTAGCGATAACCCACAATGCCCACTATCATGAACTGTTAATTACCTGGTGTAAGCGTGAATGTTATAAATAGATCTATTTGGGATTGACATCCCCGTTCGAGTGAGTAGCTCTCACTAGTTTTGGCGAACCCAACTAACAGACGTATACCATGTCGGATGTAGATGTTACGGGTTAACATCTACACGGGGCTTTCAATTGCATTAATTTGCACACATCCAAGTAGTAGCGTCAGTGTCATGAGCTTAGTACAATCGTAATTACATTTTGTGATATTGTATGTGTTATAATAGTCATACATTTTGAAATCTTATGATCCACACTACTTTTATTGAATGTCACTAAACATTTTTCATGATACCGTGGTGAAGCAGTAGACACTATACTCTTTTGGTTCTTGTTAGATATTAGAAAAAGACTTGGTCACTCCGTGTATTTTATAGTTTATTGTTGCTCATAGTTAAATAGTTAAGGTATAACATTCGGTAATGGGTAGGGTATTAAACCCAACGTGTAAGCCCACTACCAAGGCATTAAGGCCGGTTTGTTTAGCACTATATAAGCCTCTTCCATGCCATGGAAGAGGTGGGTTTGTCATTTACATAATACAAGTTTATTTTCTCTCTCTAGAAAGTTCTCTCTCACTTTCTCACTCTAGAACTTGGCTAATCCACTAGTCATCTAATTGTGTTATGATTTCCAATATCCTATAATTGGTATCAGAGCACATGGGATGATTAGCTAGATTGTGTGTGCGTTTTTTTGGTTTGTTTAGATCTAAAGTTTGGTTTTTGAAGGTGTTTAGTCTTGCTCTTGATTTTCTTTGATCTTGACGTTTGTGATGTTAAAGTTCATGTTTGTATAGCTGCTATAGCCTTCTAGTACGAAGTTGTGCAAAAGAAACCAAGCAAAAATGTTCAAAAGGGTGATTTTTAGGTGTTTGAGGTGAAAAAAACCAAAATTTTCTATCTAGCGAGTTAAGTTACTGTTTGAATATCTTCGCAGCGAGTTAGGGTACTATTTTGGCGAGTTATCAGAATAGTACACCGTGTGTCAGAAAGTACTGTGTCAGCGACTTGTCTTCTTGTGCAGGTAGTGAGTTAGGCAGCAAGTTAACGTTTCTTGCAGGTAGCGAGTTGGATCTAGCGAGTTACAGGTTAATTAAAGACTATTTTCTAGCGACTTGTGAACATGAACGATGTCCATTTAATTTCTTGCTAGCGAGTTGACAAGTCTCTTCCAGCGAGTTACGTATAGCGAGTTACAGGTTAATTGAAGACTATTTTCTAGCGACTTGTGAACAGGAACGCTGTCTATTTAATTTCTTGCTAGCGAGTTGTCACGTCTCTTCCAGCGAGTTACGTATAGCGAGTTGTGGAATTTTAGACTTTTGGACTAAATTTTTTCAAATTGATTTATTTTAACCTGTAATCCTAACAAACTTGAACAACAATTCACCATTTCATACAATCCATCACCACTTTTAATATACAATCACTAATCATTGTTCGATCAACTTAATCATTTCACAATCAATTAAGATGGCTAATCTTTTAGAAGATATCCAATGTGTCGGTTCCGATACCCGACCACCTATGCTTGATAGGAATGACTTTGCATCATGGCAACAACGCATTCTTTTGTATTGTAGGGGTAAAGAGAATAGGGTGAATATCCTAAATTCGATTGATGAAGGACCATTTCAGATGGGGACTTTTCGGGAAACACTTGCTGAGGGGACTGAAGGTGCCCTACATTTAGGTCCAGAATGACCTTGAGTCTATTCTGACCTTACACCTGAAGATAAGGAAAGGTACAACGCTGACATTCGGGCAACAAACATCCTACTTCAAGGGTTTCCAAAGGACATCTACACCCTTATTAATCATTACACGGATGCAAAGGACATATGGGATAATGTGAAGATGCTCCTGGAGGGTTCGAAATTAACAAAATTCCACTACTACACTCTATCTAAACAAATCATTACATTCTTAAGATCTGTCAAATAAGCCAGAAGCGCGACATATGGTATAATGTTGACGAAGCTCCTTGAAAGGTTCAGAATTAATAAAAGAAGACTGTGAATCACAACTATATGATGACTTTGAACACTTTCGTCAGAACAAAGGAGAAACTATTTACGACTACTATGTCCGATTTTCCAAACTCATCAATGACATGCGGAACATCAAGATGACCATGTCCAGAATGCAGCTGAATTCAAAGTTTGTTAATAACAAGTTTGTCTAAATAGGGTTAGATTTGTATACAGCAGAGAAACAGAACAGAGATTGAGGTGACTCCAACAAATCAGTGTAGCTTAACTGAACAACAAGAGCACATGCCAATGAGAACAAAATGATGTTGGATCGATTCACTCAACACATTGTTGATCCTTTTGCCTTGGTGTCCAATGTTTTACATTAGCAGTACTATTCATAATCATCTACAACTCCACCATCCACATATGTTCCACCATACTTTGCTGACAACACTCAACCGTGAATTTCGAGACTGCTCTTCCAATGGACAAAACCAAATTTTAATTGAGAACTTAACCAACACACTTGCCTTACTCACCCAATCATACAAAACATACCTACCTCAAACAAACAATCAACTCAGAACTTCATCAAATACAAGGAACCAAGCCATAGTTTAAGACGGCAGAGTTGTTGTTTAGAATGTTCAGGGTCGACAGAATAGAGGTCAGGGGAACAATTCATGGGGTGCAGGTGCAGCTGGTTATGGGGGAGCTCAGAACAGAGTTAGGAATGCAAATCCAGGTCAAGCAAGGCAGATTAAGTGCTACAGTTGCAATGGTATAGGCCATATAGCAAGGAACTGCACTCAGTCCAAGCAACCACAAAAATCAAAATACTTTAAAGATAAGATGTTGTTGATGCAAGCTCAGGAGAATGGGGTGGCATTGGATGAAGTGCAGTTGCTATTTATTGCAGGTAGACAAGACAATGCAGTTGATGAATGTGGTTCCTTAAACTGAATGGATCTTTGCAGCCTATAAAGGATGATAGCCTAGATGTATAAAAAAAACAACTACTAAAGTGAACCAATGAACTTGAGATACAATATGTTAATCTGAATCTTAACACATCAAAGGACAAGACAAAAGTACTAAGAAGAATTAGAAATGAATTAACCTAACAAACTTTGTTAAAAATGTTCTTGAGAGTTTACAGATTGCTAAACTATGATGTTTGTTATATTGTAATCGTCTATTTCATATATGTACTAACTATGTCAACAGTTATCCTTTTATAGATGAAGGATAACCCTAAAAGTCTCATATGACTTTCTGACAAATATCTCATAAATATCTTTTAAATATCTTCTCATCGGTACTAACCTATTTTACCAACAACGGTACAACTAACAAACAGTACTACACTTTGATACTGTCTTACTAAGTATAACTGTCGGTACTAACTATTGTACTAGCCGGTACTTAAGTTATAGAAAACATTAAACCTTACAATCCTCCCTTAAACAAGAATGTTAAACTAATTTTAACTTCATGATTCTTCATATCCATTAAGAACTTGATTGTTCTTTAAGATTCTTTGACTGCATACGATGTAATCCCAAAACATTCTTCATGATTTTCTTTAATCTTTGAAACATTCTATCTTTTACAGCACATCCTAGACTTTCAGCAATTCAGCAACAGCTTTTCACCACAAAGCAACATCATATACCTACAATCCAACTAAGGTTGGCTTTGTAGTTTTTTGGGCAAACTACCAGCCATTAACTATTTGATGTTCCTTTACCAGTGACCCGTTTTGCATCTGGATAGTATAACTCTATTATTCTAAGAATATGGTTCGATAAATACAAACAGTTTTTGGTAAACTGTCGACAAACGCAACGGATTTGAAATCTTTAACCCAGAGCCGTTTGCTTGTGGAACTAGCCATTCTTTTTGCTGTAAGCATGGTGAATTGATAACACATTGTTGTGGTGGTGGTTAGCCGAACACTCAACCCTTCTCATTTCCATCAGTCCTGTTTCTTTCTAATTCTATAGTCATCAAGTAACCTTCTTTGATAAATCTTACTCAATCCTAATGCCATTGTACTTTCTTCTTTCAACCTCTAATATTAATTATCATCTTGCACCAAGTATTTCGCTTCTTTAAAGGATACTTCTTCTCTGGTTAGCATATGTATTGACTACTCCTTCGATATGTCATTAAAGTGTGTACCCCTGAGGAAACTATGCACTTCAACGGATTAACACACCGTGAACTGGGGGGCGGCGAGGGGGGATGAAATAACACCACTTTCCAATCATGCGGTGAGCTCCAAAACTCATGTCTTGTTCATGCTGTTTGAACAAAACCTTAAAAACTCCCCAAAGAACTCTTTCAAAACCGTCAGGCATCTCATCATGGTATTTATCCATTACCCAGTAAAGACACAGCATTTAGATCTTCTCTATCAAATATGGACAATACTATTGTTAAGACACTAAAGTATCTTTGCTGTCCATTGCTTCTTGTTACCACATTCAGATTGATCTCTCCTTCTTTGGATTCATCAAACTGTGGTTTTGTTCCAAGACATACTGTCTTCCAGTCAATGATAGGATATTTTCTGTCAAGTACTTCATAGTCCACTTCTTTTTCTTCATCTTAGCTATTTTAAAACACAATCTTAGGCTCATCATTTTCTTTGCACTATCATCTTCAGAAGTGTGTTGAATAAATCTCCTTTTTTTCTTGCTTCATCTTCTTTCTAGTGACCTATCTTTCTTTTTTCTAGTACTTTCTTCATCTTTATTCCTCATACCTTGACTTCTTCTTTTGGTATCTCTACCTTGATCACATCAGATTAGATAAACCAGCTCCTTTTCAATTCACCCTCTTGATAAACTTTTTTTTTTTTAAAAAAACTCTGAGAGTTTGTAATGGATAGATACCTTTTCATCTGTGAGCAGGATTTAGTAGAGATAATCTTCATTAAATCTCTTAATCTTTTCATAACCTAAGCTTGATGTGTTTTCAAACTTCTGCTCTTCAAACACATGTTTTAGTTTCCCACATGCTTTTATGTAGGTAACAATTGATTCTCTGAGTTGATTCTTGGTGGAAGGTTTATTCCTTATATGGATAGTTATCTTTGTTGAGCAAGGAACTCTTCTTTGAGCAGCATTTGGGTATCATGAAGGAACATAGCTCTTTCTCTTACGTAAACATGCTCTCTTTCTTACTCTTAAGCTTCTCACTAGAATTCTGTCTCAGATGCTTCAATTCTTCCTTAAAACATCGTCAATGTTATTAATGAGTAGCTTAATTGTTGCCTTGTTCTTCAGCAAGTTTGTTTTTCTCACTCTTAGCATCCCATTTTCTTCGCCCTTTCCTATCCAACTCTTCATCACTCTCAAGTGTGCGTGAATTTCTTCACAGCATAGAGGAATATCATCCATCTGCACTTTCAAGTTTCATCCTCACTCTTCAATCATCTTCTTTCCCCTTTTGTCTTTAGGATCAATTTTGAAGAGGAGCTTTAAATTGAGTGTTGATCTGTAGATAGTAGATCTAGGTCTATCAGTATCTTCACACAGCCTTTCAGTTCTAACACCTTCTCATTTTCTTTGGAAATAGCTTTCTGCTTTACTCATGTGTTGATAGAGAAGTGTACAATTGTTCATCAATCAACCAAATACACCAGATGTGGTGTCAGAGAGGATGTTTGAGAAGCTTGAGAAGCAACTTCTTCCTTAGAATGCTCTTCATACTTACTCTTTGCTCATTTACTTTCAGAATCTCTCTTCAGAACCTTCTCCTTTGTCTTCAGTACCTTTAAAATTGTCTATCACTAAGCATCAACTGATCATCAGTACTAACTTTGAAAATCGACAGTAATACGTTTTTTGTCTGTTCGTTACTACTTTTTTCAAAAGTCGGTATTAACTTCCTTCCTTAGCAGAACTAACTTCATCTTCATGTACACTAGTCCAACGTCATCATTTTTTCTTATTCTTCAGAGCTAAATAATTAGCTTCAATTAAGCCTCAGCTGTGATTTTTCTTTTGTAGGGGGGGGGGGGGGGGAAAGGCGCGTCCAGCTGAGAGTTTACGCGGCCAAGGGCAACCTCCTGTGTCACTTTTGAGGCATTTTCTTTTACTATTAACCAGCTCCTCTATGTCCTAGACAGACTCTTCCTCCTCTTGTTTGGATACAGACTCTATCTTCACCTCTTTTTCTTTGATAGTCATTTCCTTTGTTGTCTTTGTTCTTTTGATATCTCTCTGATATGCTTTGAAGTGTTTGATACAGGATTACTCTTTTTTGAGCTTTGTGATCTTAGCCTTCAAGAGTTTAATTTCCTTGGCTTGATCTGAAACCTGTTTACACAAAGAGATACAAAGATCATAGACATTTTGGAGAGTCATTGCATCCTCATTCCCTGAAAGGGATGTATCATTGAATGAATGATCTCCAAGATTCTCACCAGTATGTTCTGGAATTGAATCAGGAATATTAGGAGTGGGGGAAGGGTTTGGGAGAAGGACTGGGTGAAGACTTGGTGAAAGGTCAGGTTGTTGCTCAAATGGTACCTCACAGAATTGAGCAGAAGATGAGTCAGTGAAGTAACTCATTGGGGCTTCACTAGTTGGGTTCAGGAGAGTGTGTTGGTGTGCTTCAAGATAGTCCCTTCTGAAGAAGTAACCCTCTTACTGAGTTTGATGGATCCAACATATAATCAAACTAAGGTGTAAATTTGCTAAAAAATGTTTGCCCTTTTAAACCATAAAAGAAAAAACTTTTATTTATTAAACTATTTACAAGAAATTATCTAAACAGGTTACAGTTACATTACCTAATTGTCTAGCTAAAAATATAGAATAAAACAGGATACATACAAACTTCATCTTAGCCTCTAGATTCTAAACAATACCGTCAAAAATCAATTAGAAAAATTATACTTTTTGATTAGTTTGTTAAACAAAATACAGCAGTGCAAATATTAGTAGAATTATGATCCCAAGAGGTACTTTTGAGCATATACAATAATTGAATTGTGTGAAATAAAGCAACCACCATTGGGGTGAAAACAAATCTTTATTAAATGTTAACACAGTTAAATCCCCTTTACATGATCCCATAAGTTGAAGTAGCCATCAAAGATATCTTGAAATTGGAAGTGTGTCCTATCCCATCAGCATCATCAAAAGAAGATCAGACGAATGGATGCTTCAGAGATAGACACTAACTTGCCACTACTTTGGCAGTTATTGCCTTAATTGTTTGATTGTTTTGGACGTTAGCGGACCTCCAAAGACTGTCCAACGAATGTGGATGAAACAACAGGACTAGTACAGATAGCGCATGAGAAATAATAACTTCATTGAAGAAAATCAATCACTTCATGGAACTCAACATCCCTTCATTCATTTCCAAATAGGCGATCAAATTGTGCTTAGGACAGGCACTCAAGAGCACCATCATTGCTTCGAAAGAGAGATCGTCGGTAAGAGAAATTAGGGCTTGTAATTAAGAATATCATTGAAGAGATTGCTCGAGGAAATTGGCGGTTGAAAAGGATGCTTATAGTTTTGGTGACCAAATATCTAAAGAAAAACATTTCCATTTGCACTTTTGAACCCTTAGTCGTAAATATTCTTACCAATCGACTCTTCTAAGCGGTACAAACTTGCCTAGACGGTACTAAAATTAACATTGTCGTACTAACTTTGTCCAAGACAAAAATGAACACTGTAAGTACAACAGGTGCGAGTCGTTCAGTACCATTATTAACTCTTTATCATTGACTCACTAATCCTTCTAAATCAAGAAAGGATTTATATATCCATACAACATTAAAACAGGGAATACTCCATCACCTTCTCTCGCAGCCCATCTATTCGACCTCGACTAGGCTCTCCTCCCGGAAACTAGACCTCACCCTCCAGCACAAGGTTGCGCCACAACAGCTTCATTATCCACCAAACGCTGCGCAGTCATCCGCGAACCTTCACACATCAAGCACGCACACACCTAAACAACCCACTTGATATACCCTCGAGCATCTCTAACACACTCTCATCACACCAACGCTACGCGACCTCAGCATCTCGTAGACCTACATGAACATCCAAACTGACTCACAACGGAATTCGTGAGCATCTTCCTTAATCTTGATCATTACAGACCACCTTGTTGTACGGTTAGTATTGTATGATATTGATCGATAATTGAAATCTGGATGGGTAGAAGGTGTGTGTAAGGTTGTATGGGATTTTCTTGAACAAGTTTTTGGATTGCCATGGTGTAAGGTAGCTGTGAAAGTATGCCTTTGTGATGTATGTTAAAAGGTGGAGAGCATTCTGGGTTTTATTCCATGAGAAGGTTCATAGCTATGTCTGTGTTTTTACCTCTGTCATCCAAGGACACTATCATTAATGTTGCCCCTCATAGACACCAAATGCAGCTTATGGATTTACCAATCAATTGAAACAACCCAGAACTGAAATGCTGTACAACGAAAAAAATAAAAAAAAAAAAAAAAATGCCTTGTTGAAGATCAGCTACATTGTCATTGGTGTGGATCTTAAGCACTTGTATGAGTTTCTTCTCATAGGCATCTCTTATGAAGTGGTCTGCCTAATAGCAAATATGCCTTTTGTCTTTGAGTGATATACTGGATTCTTTAACAATGCTAAAATTGTGCTTTCATTAACAATTAGATCTTTGTGTTCATGAAATTGAACCCATAGTCAAACAATTGATTTGATCTCGATAAGACTATCCCACAGCACCTTGCACAGCAACATATTCTGCTTCTGTTGTAGAAGTAGCCTACAATGGTTGCTTTTGCATTGCCATGTAATGAGTCTTCTGCCAAAAATTGACACCCTCCTGTTGTTGATTCCTGTCAAGATACTTGCTCCAGCAGAATCACTATCTGTAGTTAAGATCCCAAGCGAATGTAGATTCTCTAGGATACCAAAGGCCAATTTAAGGGTTTGCCCTTTAGGTACCTAAAGATTCTTTTGACTGCTGTCAAATGAGAGGTCTTTGGAGTGACTTGAAACCTAGAACAAGCAAAAAAAAGGAAAATAAAGGGGGGGGGGGGGGGGGGGGGGGGGGGTTTTGTTTGTTTGTATTTTTTCTTTAGTTTTTTGGGAGGGAGGGTGTGTGTGTGGGGGGTTGTTGTTTTTGTTTTTTTTTTTGTGTGTTGGGGGGGGGGGGGGGGGGGGGGGGTGGGGTGGTGGGGGTTTTTTTTGGGGGGGGGTTTTTTTTGGTTTTATTTAGATTTATGTTGGATGAAGTTTATGGATATGTATTATTTAATTGATGGGTGAGTGTGTGTGGATATGATTACATAGTAGGAGGATGATTTGACTAATGGAAGCTGATTTCTATTGGTGTCTGCAAGACTTAACATTTGCAAAGTCAAACTTCTTCAAGACTTCATCAACATACTTATCCTGTCTTATGAAAATACCATTTGGTTTCTGTTTGACTTGTAAGCCAAGAAAGAAAGTAAGCTCTCCACCCATTGAACTCATCTGAAATCTACTCTACATCAAAGCCTCAAACTCATTACACCAAGACTTCTTTGTAGATCCAAAGATGATATCATCAACATAGACTTGAACTAATATGATATCATGTTTGTCTTTCTTCAGGAAGAGAGTTTTGTCTATTTTCCCTCTTCTATATCCATTCTTCACAAGAAAGTGGATAACGGTAGCATACCATGCCTCTTGGAGCATGATGTAGTCCATACAAAGCTATAACCCACTTTGTAGACTTTCTGAGGAACTTAGGAATCTTGGAACCCTGGTGGATGTAGACACATATGCTTTCTTTCATCAATCTTGCCCATAGAGAAAGGCACTCTTCCATCCCATTTTGATAGACTCTAAACCCCTATATAGAGGCATATGCTAAAAAGATCCTTACGGCTTCAAGTCTAGCCACATATCAAAACTTCATCATAGTCTATTCCTTCCTCTTGTCTGTGTCCCTGAGCAACTAATCTAGCTTTGTTCCTGACAACCACTCCTCTTTCATCTTTCTTATTCCTATACACCCACTTTGTACCAATAGCCTTCTTTCCATAAGGCAAATCTGAGACTTATAATCCAGGCACGCTTTGTGGATCTCAAACTGCAACAATTTCGATGCTTGTCGATGGGCGAAGCAGCGCCCAGACTGTACAGGGCGTTCAAGTGCTCTTATCGTAGAAGAGAAGCGACTAGGTGTGGTGAGAGTATCTCTCGTGCGAGGCGACATCATAGGTGGTTGTTTGCGTTGGTTTTTTTGTTTTATAGGCGGGGGTTGGATGTTTATGGCTATTCTTGTATAAAATAATTTACTACTTTTGACGACGAGGCACACTGAGAGTACTGATGCAGAGCATACAACGTGACTCAAGTGAAGCTACATTTTTCAAGACTAGCTCTCTGAAGTGAGTGACAAGTATTTTGGTGCTCTTATAGAGTTGCATAGAGAGCAAAGAAGAATTGTTTGCAGTTTTGGAGATTCCAAAAGGGTTGGATTCCTAGTAGATTTGCCTTAGGAAAGAAGGCTCATTGGTACAAAGGTGGGTTATATGGAATAGAGAAAGTGAAAGAGGAGTGGTTTGTCAGAACAACTAGATTAGTTGACTTAGAGGACACAGACAAGAGGAAGGAATAGACTATGATAAGTTTTTTGCTCCTGTGGCTCAGACTTGAAGCCGTATAAAGGAAATCTTTTTAGCATATGCCTCCTATAATGGGGTTTATAGTCTATCAAATGGATGTGAAGAGTGCCTTTCTCTATGGCAAGATTGATGAAGAAGTATATGTGTCTCAACCACCAGGGTTCCAAGATCCTAAGTCTCCTCAGAAAGTCTACAAAGTGGTTAAAGCTTTGTATGGACTACATCAAGCTCCAAGAGCTTGTATGCTACCTTATCCCACTTTCTTCTTGAAGAAATTGATATAAACGAAGGGACAATTAGACAAAACTCTCTTCCTGAAGAAAGACAACCAGATCACATATTAGGTCAAGTCTATGTTGATGAGATATCATCTTTGGATCTACAAAGAAGTCTATGGGTGATAATGAGTTTGACGGCTTTGATAAGAGTATATTTCAAAGAGAGTTCAGAAGGGAGAGCTTTACTTTCTTTCTTGCTTACAAGTCCAAACAGAAACCAAATGGAAATTTTCTAACCAGGATACGTATGTTGATGAAATCCCTGAAGAAGTTTGACCTTGCAAAATGTTAAGTCTGCCAGTACATCCAATAGAAACACAGTAAGCCATTAGTCAAAAGAAGAAGAAGCTATGTGATGTTGAAGTGCATCTCAATATATCAATGATTGTCACCTTGATGTCGTGTACTGCTTCTAGCCTACAATTATGATTGCAGTTTGTGCTTGTTCTAGGTTTCAAGTCACTCCAAAGACCTCTCATTTGACAGCAGTCAAAAGAATCTTTAGGTACCTAAAGGGCAAACCCAAATTAGGCCTTTGGTATCCTAGAGAATCTACATTCGACTTGGAATCTTACTCAGATAGTGATTATGCTGGAGCAAATCTTGACAGGAAATCCACAACAGGAGGTTCAATGTCAATTTCTTGGCAGGAGACTCATTACATGGCAATGCAAAAAAGCAAACCATTGTAGCTACTTCTACACAAACCAGAAGCAGAAATATGTTGCAGCTAAAAGCAAGTTGCTGTGGAATGCAATCTTATGGATTCTATAAATCAATCGTGTAGAGCTAGGGTTCAATTTAGCATGAACACACATAGATCCAGACAGTTGATAAGAAGAGCACATATTTGCATTGTAAAGAATCCAGTATAATACATCAAAGACAAACATCATTGTCTGATTAGTGGCAACCACTTTCTTCATAAGAGATGCCTATGAGAAGAAACTCATACAAGTGCTTAAGGGATCCACGCGGAACGCATGACAATGTAGCTGATTTTTTCCTTTTCTAACCAAAGGCCAATTGATGTTCAACCGATTTCAGTTCTTGGTTGTTTCAATTGGCATGGTAAATCCATAAGCTGCATTGGTTTAAGGGAGGCAACATGAATGAGTCATCCGTGGATGACAGAGGTACATAAACCACACATCGGCTATGACCTCTCATCATGGAATAAACCCAAAAGCTCCACCTTTAAACATACATCACAAAGCATACTCTTCCACAAGCTACCTTACACCATGGCAAATCAAACTTGTTCCAAGAAACCCCTAAAACCTTACACACCACCTTTCTACCCATCAAGATTCAATCATCATCAAGCATACAAATACTAACCGTACCAACAAGTCAGTACAATGATCAAAGAAGTAAGAAATTGCTCACGAATTCCGTTGTGAAAGCATTTTGAAGACATGAGATTATGTAGCCCATCTAAAGAGTACTTTCAAGTAAAAATGGTTAGTATGTGTTGATGGTGAGGGGAACTTTGAAAAGATCACCTGAATAGTGAGTCATGGTTAGATGGCTCAGGTGATGGAGTCTACCTCTGTTTTAATGTTGTATGGATATATAAATCCTTTCTTGATTTAAGAAGGATTAGAGAGTCACTGATAAGAGTTACTAATGGTACTGAAGCACTCCTGATACTTACATTGTTCATTCTTTGTTTGGACAAAGTTAGTACCGACCATGTTAAGTTAGTACCGGAATAGCCAGGCAAAGTTTGTACCGCTTAAGAGTCGATTGGAGAATAATACCGCCAAGGGTACAAAGTGCAAATTGGAATGTTTTCTTTGAAATTAGGTCACCAAAACCTATAAGAATCCATTTCAACCGCCCAATTACTCACGCAATCTCTTCAACTGATATTCTTAATTTACAAGCCTAATTTCTCTTACCGACGATCTCATCCTCTTCGAACAATATGGCTTCTCTTGAGTCCTGTCCTAAGCACAATATGATCGCCTATTTGGAAAAGACTGAAGGGAATGTTGAGTTTCATGAAGTGATTGATTTTCTTCAAAGAAGTTATATTTCTCATGCGCTCACTGTAAGTCCTTGTTTGTTTCAACCACATTCGTTGAACAGTTTTGGAGGTCCGCTAAGTCCAAAACAATCAACAATTCAAGGCACATAACTGCCAAAGTAGCTGGCAAGTTTTAGTGTCTAACTCTAAGCATCCAATCGACTTAACTTCTTTTTATGAGGCTGATGGGATCGACACAGTTCCAAAATCACAGCATCTTGATCTATTCAACTTATGGATATGAATGGAATTAACTGGTTTTACACATTTAATAAAGATTTGTTTTCACCCCAATGGAGGTTTATATTTCACACAATTAAATTTTTTATTGTATAAGCCTCCAAAAGTACCATCTTGAGGATCAAATTCCTACAAATATTGCCACAAATTATGCTGTAAATTTGTTTAACACTAATCAAAAGTATAATTTTGTCTAAATTGATTTTTGACGGTATGTTTAGGACATCTAGAAGGCTAAGAAGAAGTTTGAGTAATGAACCCGTATTAATTTCTATATTTTTGAAGCAAGACAATTAGTTAATGTAACTGTACCTTTAGATCACTTTTCTTGTAAAGTAGTTTAACTAATAAAGTTTTATTCATTTTATGGTTAATAAAGGGCAAACATTTTTTTAGGCAACATTACTCCATTGTTTGATAAATGTTGTCCAACCAAAACTCATAAAGTGGGTACTTCTTCAGAAGGACTTAACTGAAGCACACCCAACACACCTCACCTGAACACCGACTAGTGAAGCCCCAAATGAGTCACTTCATGACTCATCTTCTGCTCAATTCTAGTTAGGTACCATTTGAAGCAAAGCAACCATGAACTTTCAACACCAAGTTCCTTCACCCATACCTGATACACCAAACCCTTCCCCCACTCCTAAGATTCCTGATTCAAGGTTCCAGAACATACTTGTTAGAATCTGGAAGATCAATCATACAAATGATACATCCCTATCAGGGAATGATGATGCAATGACCTCTCCAAAAATTTCTATGATCTTTGTATCTCCTTTGTGTAAACAGGATTTTCAGATCAATCCAAGAAAATTAAACTCTTGAAGGCTAAGATCACAAAGCTCAAAAAGAAAGCTAATCCTGTCATCAAACACTTCAAAGCATATCAGAAGAGCAAAGAAGCATAGGGTGCACAAAAAGAATGTATCCAAACAAGGGAGGAAGAAAGCAAAAGGAGAATCATCAGTTCAAAGAGAATCATCAGTTCAAAGAGATCCTATGTTTGAAGTATTGGCTGAAGATAAAATTGATCACATGGAAACAGAAAATGCTCAAACTGAAGGGAGGACAAGAGATATGGTGGATGAAGACAAGGAATTTGATGAAGAAAGACTTAGTACTGAAGATGAAGTTAGTACTGTCAAGGAAGGAGTTAGTACCGACTTTGAAAAAGTTAGTACTGACAGACCAAAAGTTAGTACCGACTTTGAAAAAGTTAGTACTGACAGACCAAAAGTTAGTACTGACGAATCCAAAGTTAGTACTGATGAACAAGTTGAAGGTACTGAAGAATCCAATGAGAGCACTGAAGAGATCTTTGAAGGTACTGAAGAGCAAAGAGAAGGTACTGAATCCAAAGTTAGTACTGATGAACAAATGGAAGGTACTGAAGATCAAACTAAGGAAGAAATTGCTTCTAAAGCCTCTCAAACATCCACTCAAACACCCACTTCTATGACATTTGGTGATGATGAAACAATTGCTACACTTCTCCTCAACATGAGTAAAGCCAAAGCTGCTTCTAAAGAAAAAGAGAAAGGTGTAGAGTTGAAGGATGTTGAAGAAATTGATAGACCTAGGCCTACTTCTACAAGATCACTTCTCACATTGAAGCCTCTTCCAAAGATTGATCCTAAAGACAAAGGGAAGAAGAAGATTGAAGAGGAGGAAGAATCTGAAAGTGAAGATGATGATATTCCTCAAGCTGTGAAGAAATTCAAACAGCTTGAGAGTGATGAAGAATTGGCTAGGAAAATTCAAGAAGACTGGGAAGCAGAAGAAGAAAGAAACAAGATTGCTGAAGAAAAAGCAACAAATGAAGCTCTCATTAAAAACTTTGATGATATTAAAGCAAGAATTGAGGCAGACAGAATTCTTGCTGAGAAGCTTCAAGAGCAAGAAAGAGAGCAGTTCACAATAGAAGAAAGAGCAAAGTTCCTTCATGATACAATTGCTGCTCAGAGAAAATTCCTTGCTAGACAAAGATCAGAGGCAATAAGAAACAGACCTCCAACCAAGAATCAATTAAGAAATCAGATGATGACCTACTTAAAGCATGTGGGGAACTTCAAACATTCTGAGTTGAAGAGTAAGAAGTTTGAAGACATACAAGCAATGTATGAAAAGATAAAAAGGTCAGATGAAGATTTCATTGCTATTGGGTCTGTTGAAGATGATAGACTGATCAAAAGAATGAATAAGAAAGATTCCTCCAAAGGAGAAGAGATCAAGCAGGAATCTAAAGTTGAAGTCAAGGAAGAGGATAAAGGAGAAGAGAACACAAGAAAGAGAAAGCACAGTACAAGGAAAAAGATGAAGTCAAGAAAAAGAAGATTCAAACAAGATACTTCTCAAGATGACCCATCTGACACTGAGAAAGAGAATGAAGAGCTGAGATTGTGCTTGACAATAGCTCCAGATGAGGACAAAGAAGTAGACTATGAAATTCTTGACAAGAAGTATCCAATCATTGACTGGAAGTCTGAGAATCTTGGCACCAAACCACAGTTTGATGAATCTAAAAGATTAGAACAGATTAATATGAATGTGGTAACAAGAAGTAATGGTCAAAAGAGATTCTTCAGCACATTGATAGGAGTGCTTTCAGTGTTTGACAGAGAAGACTTAAATGCTTTATATAAACTGGTGATGAACATGTATCAAGATAAGATTCCTGAAGGTTTTGATAAAGTTCTTTGGGGAGATTTGATAGTGATGTTCAATCCAGAAGAACAAGATGAGTTTTGGAACTCACAACATGAATGGAAAATAATCAGTTGGAAGCTGCACAGTTCCTCAGGGGTACACACTTTGATGACTGATGAAGGATTAGTCATTCACATGCTAATTGAGAAGAAGTATCCTTTGAAAAAGGAAATAGTGGTGCAAATGTTAAAGCTAAAATTGGAGTCTGAAGAAGAAAGTACTATGGCATTGGAATTGATAAGATTTATCAAAAAGGTACTTGCTGATTTAGAATCTAAAGAAGAAGACTGATGGAAATGAGAAGGGATTGAGTGTTGGCTAACCACCACACAACAAATGGTTATCAATTCACCATGCTTAACAGGCATAAGAATTGGCTAGTCCACAAGCAAACGGCTTGAGGTAAAGACTTCTCAAATCCGTTTATGGTTTACAATTTACCAAAAATTGTAGGGTTCTCAACTCACCTTGCTTCTTGGTGAAGAGTTGGCTAGTCCAAGATCAAACAGTTCTTGGTAAAGACTACTCAAATCTGTTGATAGCTGATAGTTTGCTAAAAACTATATGGTTTATCAATGCACCATGTTATGACAATGAAGCATTGGCTAGTCCAAACACAAACGGTATTTGGTAAAGACTAATCAAATCCGTTGATGGTTGACAGTTTACCAAAAACTGTATGGTAATTAACTCACCATATTCTTAGATGAAGAGTTATCTATCCCAGAGCAAACGGCTACTGGTAAAGGAACATCAAATCCGTTGATGGCTGGTAGTTTGCCAAAAACTACAAAGCCAACTTAGTTGGATTGTATGTAACAGGATGTTGCTGAGTAGCTGAAAAGATATTGCTAAATTGCTGACAAGACAAGGTTGCTGCTAAAGAAGGATAGAGTGTACAAGATTAAGAAAAGATAAAGAATGTTTGGATACATCCTCTGTGTGCTAAAAGAAGCTTAAAAGATTGAAGAAACATGAAGTTAAAATAGTTTAACATTCATGTTTAAGGGAGGATTGTTAGGATTAATGTTTTCTTAACTTAGTACCGACAGTACAATAGTTAGTACTGTCAGTTATACTTAGTACCGACAGTACAAAGTAGTTAGTACTGTTAGTTAGTTAGTACCGTTAGTAGTAAGTTAGTTAGTACCGTTGAGAAGATATTTAAAAGATATTTATAAGATATTTTAGAAAAAGATATGTAAGCCTTTTAGGGTTATCCTTGTGATATAAAAGGAACCCTAGGCATAGTTAGACAAAAGAGTTCAATACAAGATAATAGAATATACAATATCATAGTTAGCAATCTGTAATCCTCAAGAACACATTAATAAAGTTGTTATTCAGTTGATCATTATTCTTCTTAGTACATGTGTTAAGATTCCGCATTAACATATTGTATTCAGTCATTGTTTCTACATAGTCATTTGTATTTATACATCTTGGCTATCATCCTTTATAGGCTGCAAAGATCCATTCAGTTTACACTAGGACCATCATCGACTTTGGAAGTAGATGGGATCGTCATTTGCCTTTGGTCGAGTTCTCATACAACAATAGTTATCACGCGAGTATTAAGGCTGCTCCATTCGAGGCTTTGTATGGACAGAAATGTAGATCGCCTGTTTGCTGGAGTGAGGTTGGAGATAGCCAACTCACCGGTCTAGAATTGATTCGGGAAACGACAGAAAAGATTGTTCAAATTAAGAACTGCTTGTTGACTGCTCGTAGCCACCAGAAAAGCTACTCAGATAGAAGAACAAAGATGTTGGAATTTGAAGTCGGGGATATGGTATTGCTCAAGGTATCGGGTGGAAGGGCATTGTGCGTTTTGGAAAGCAAGGAAAGTTGAGTCCACGTTACATTGGGCCATTCAAGATTCTAGCTAGAGTTGGTCATGTGGCTTATACGTTGGAGTTACTTGAAGAATTGAAAGGGATTCATAGTACTTTTCATGTTCAAATATCAAGAAATGCTTAGCGGAAGGCGACATTGTTGTTCCGATGGATGAGATTCAACTTGATGATAAGTTGCACATGATTGAAGAGCCGGTGGAAATTGTTGATCAAGAAGTTAAGCGACTTAAGCAAAGTCGAATACCTATCGTTAAAGTTTGTTGGAATTCGCAAAGAGGTCCAGAATTTACTTGGGAACGTGAGGATCAGATTAAGAATAAGTACCCTCATATCTTTACGAGTAATGATGAAGCGAGGAAGAGCAGATAAGTCGAGTTGAGCACCAAAATGGTGCTCCCTAAAGGAGGGAAGAATGTAACAACCCAAGTTTCAAGTCAACGTTTATCCCGAGCTATGATAATTATTTTATTATGTAATTGATCGTAGTTATCTATGCTATATAAGGTTTGGTGAAAATTTCCATTTATTCGAAAAATTTCAAGCCGTGATTGAGTTTTTAATTGTTATTAACATCTAAGAAAGTTAGAAAAATTTATATTGTCGCTCCGAGAGCGTGATTATGTTATTTTTGTATTTTATGGTTTTTCCCTGAGTTTTTGTAAAACCCGTGTTTAAAGGTCATGTTTTACGTGATTTAACGTTTATTTAAATGTTTTAAACTAATATTAGTGGGACGGAATAAAAATATTTACGAATGTGATGTGACCTGAGTCTTTGGTTGGCTATAATAACGAAATAAATAACTTTAAAAATAAAAAGACTTTAAGGATGGAGGGACTAAAAGTGTTAAAAGCCTAAATTTGTTTTCTATATAAAGGCACATACACACATTTATAACTCTTTCACAAAATTTGTTCTCCTTTGTCCTCTCCTCCCTACCCACGACCGGCCAACCAAAAACACCACCACCATCGTCAAATTTCCGACATGCAATACAATTTAAATATATATTCTTAATCCTCTCATCAAGGCCTACATATCCTACTAATAAAATCTCACATGCAACAAGTATTTTGAAAGTTAGAAATTTGGTCAAGTTCATGTGATTTTGATCTTAAGAGGGTGTTTAGTACTATTAGATTAGTTTTGTTGCTAGTTGGTTTGATTGAAAAAGTTTTGGTTTTGGTGTTTGGGGTTTCGTCCGATTTCGAACCAACAAGGGGAAACAAAATTGATTTTTGTTATAGCTTTGTACTCTAGTTACATTTTTATGAGGTTAATTTGATGATATTGCGTATTATATATCGTGTGCTATGGGATTCAAGTGCGGAAATTATTTAAAGTGTATTTGGTAATTATTTGAAGTTTGATGGTTTTGGTGTAATTAAATAGGCTAGTTAAACATGTTTTGATAGTTGGTTTAAGTTAAAAATATCATTTTAATAGGTTTTGAGTTGACTAAGTTTGACCAAAAAGTTTGACCGACCCGTAGCCAGTCGAGAAAATTTTGAAAGATATTTTGGATAATAAAAAGTGATAGAGTTCGCCTTTAGCTATGTTTCGCTAGGTGGCTCGTCACGTAACTCTTAATAACAAAGATTTTACGACCGAATTAAGATTGGTCATTTTTGTTAGGATTAATGTTTTCTTAACTTAGTACCGACAGTACAACAGTTAGTACTGTCAGTTATACTTAGTACCGACAGTACAAAGTAGTTAGTAATGTTAGTTAGTTAGTACCGTTAGACCAAACCTTAGGTTGAACTTCTACATTTGATTCATTGACAACTGGTTCAGACACTAATTCAGAAGGTTCTGTACTAATGTTAGAGTCACAGGTATCAAGTTCAGTTGTTTGGGATTCAGATTCACTTGGTTGAGTCTTTCCTGGACCATATGTATATTGTGAGTCATCTATTTCAATATCAGGTCCAGAGGGCAAATAATTCCCTGTCATGGGTGGGGGTACTGCCTGCATTTCACCTGTTTTTCCAAGCCTTTTATGCAAAGGTAGATTTTCAAAATCACTTTTATTGCCCTTAAAGACACTTTGCAAAACTTCATTTTCATAACTCAAAATCCCACTATATCTGTAATCACCATACCCAAGCCCAAATTTATCCCTGGCACTCATATGAGAATTTACAATTTTACCAAGATTTTTTGAAGAATGATTCCATTTGTCTACTATTACTTCTAAATCATCTTTTTCTTTTTGAGCTTTAGCCAACAATTTCTTATGGTATGTTAGAACATCTGTTTTATCATCTAAATCTATTTTCATAAATTTGATCTTTTGTTCATACCAAAGTTGACCTTGTTGATGGGCAACTAACTGTGCTTCAACTTTCTTAAGACCTTGAGTATAAGCCTTTATTTCTACGCTAGCATCACTAAGTTGCTCTCTCTGAGCATCATATAGTCTTTTAAGGTTAGCATAAGACTCTTTACACTCATTTGAACAGGAAGTTACCTGTGTGTCTGATCCTGAGCTGTTGCTAGCCATGAAAGCATAATTTTCATCATCTTCTGAATGAGTTGTCCAGTCAACACTTTCTCCATCAACTGTCACCAATGCTTTAGACTCTTCTTTCTTTCCAGTTCTGCTCCCATCTTTATTTCCAGGATTCCATCCATCCCTCCTTCTGTTATCTTCCTTTGTTCTACACTCTCTTGCAAAATGCCCTGTTTTGTGGCAGTTGTAGCATTCCACTTTGGTTTTATCAAAACCAACAGGTTCTTTTGCATCAAACTGTAGCTTTCTACCAGTCTTCTTGTAGAACTTCTTTATTCTCATGGAGATCATTGCCACTTGCCATTTTAAGTCCATTTCTTCAAGGTCATATTCATCAACCTGGTCTAAGTCCTCATGATCCAGTTGAGGACAACTTGATTGACTTGCAAGCAAGGAATATGATGATGTTTGTTCATGCTTTGAATTATGACCAGAAGTATTGGAAACACCATAAGCGGTACTAACATCATTAGTACTGCTGGTGTTTTCAGAAACAAATGCTACATTTTGCAAGTTGGAAGATGATGCAGTAGAGCCTTTTACATATCTCAAAGACTTCTTAAATTGTTGTACAAGTCATCAAAACTGAGACTGTCAATTCCTGGTTTGTTCCTCATGATTAAGGAGACTTGTAACCAAGCAGAAGGTAGAGATCTTAGAAATTTTTGATTTGCATCTTCAGTAGATACACCTGCTCCATGAATCTCTAGTTGACTGAGAAGACTTTGAAATCTCTCATACAATTGTGAAATCCCATCAGATTGGACCACAATGAATCCTACAAACCCTGTTGCTAAAAGAGTACTTCTAAGCATCTTTTTTGGATTCATCTTTTCCACCGAATCTTGATTATGAAGGGTCCTTCCAAATATTCTTTTGCATCAGTCATCTTATTAAATTTGGCTAGATGCTCTTCTGGTAATTGCCATTAGCAAGGTGGTCCTTGCTCTTCTTTTTCTCTTCTCTAGCCACTAATCTTCTTCTGCGCAATTTTAGTAGGCAAAAATCATGAATTTGTCCTGTAGTATCATTTATGACTGACACAGGACCCTTTCCAATTTAGAAATAACCTCCCAGAATGGATATCTGTATGAGCCAGATAGTGTCAATTTTTATGGCCCAAATGTGCCCCCCATATCACCCTTTTTGAGAGTAGGCGGTTTGATGGTTAGACAGTATGAGGAATTTGTTGTTGTGGTTGGGGCCTGGTTGAGTTTGTTGTGGGAGGCGGGTGGTGGTGATTTTCAACTTGTGTTCCGACATGTTTAGATTTGTTGGTTTGAGATGTATAAACTGGATTACTGTTCTTCTTGATTCAAAGTTTCTCAACAGGAGCTCTGATACCAAATGTGGTTTTCCTTAAACTGAAAGGATCATTGCATCCTAAAGAGGATGAAGCCAAGTATGTATAAATACAACTGACTAGTAGAAACATTTACTTTTGAATACAAATAGATAATGCGGAGAAAACTAAACACAAGTTACTAAGAAGAATAATGATAAACTGAATAACAACTTTGTTAAAATGCTTCTTGAAGATGTTACAGATTGTCTACATGAGCTGATGTGTGAATTGTAATTGTGACTATTTCATATATAATCAACAAAGTCAATAGTTTTAACCTTTTATAGGACCATGGATAACCCTCAAAAGATCTACATGCCTTTCAGACCAATACTCACAAATATCTTTTAAATATCTTCTCCTCGGTACTAACTATTTTACTACAAAGGTAACTAACTAACCACATACTAACACTTTGTACTGGTCGGTACAAAGTATAACTGCGGTACTAACTAATGTACTGTCGGTACTAAGTTTAAGAAAACATTAATCCTAACAAGGTTGCGAAGCAGAGCGATGTGCTTCCAGCTAAAAAGTTGAGAACAACATCACCCTACCCGGTTGTTTTCGGTAACGGGGTAAAAACTTGTTGCCGTCCTGGAACAAATTAGGTTAGTAGGTTCTGCGTATTGTTCCCGGAACCGGGAAAGAGACTTGCTTTTTTCACTATGTTTGCCCCTTCTGTCACAGGCAATCGAAGGTTTTTTTTGGATTCTTCAGCCCAAACAAACCTCCGAACCGTATTGTCGTCGAGAGGTAATTTATACACATCGCTTAAGTGATGAACTGAATTTCTGAACCATTCCATAACATAAATTTTTTTTGTTTATCTATACAACTCTAGTACTGTTAGGGTAATTTCAGTAGATACTAGACTGCTGCTGCCACAAACTTCCGAACAGGGCTACTCCTGGACTTAGGCCGATCCTTCCTCACCCTGAGGGGAGATCGGGAAGTGTCAGATGGACACCTTTTTAATGAGCCCCTCCTTTGGACCCTTCCGAGGCGAAGCATGGTATGTCCCAGTAGAATCTTACCGAACAATATATTTATAGACGAAAGATTTTTCTTGCTGCACCGTATAGGACCTGCGTTTGCTCCCCCACTCTCCGTTACCATGTACTATGATCAGCTGTATACGGAGTTAACGTAGGGGCAGCATGGCAAATATGTCTTTGGGCGAGGAGAGGTCCGTGTGTGTAGCAGAACTGTGAACTTAAGGAAAAGCTTAGGGCTAAGTATCCTGCACGTGGTAGGTTGCTAGAGGAGAAAGATTTAGAGATCCTCAGGTTGAAGTCCCAATTGGCAGAGAAGGAGACGGAAGTCGCGAAGGTTATCCGCCTCCGTGATCAAGTTTTCTTCATTATCCAAGAGAAATATGCTTAGGCCGTGGAGGTGTCCGGTGCTCAATGTAACTGTAGACTCATGAAAGATCCATGACATCTCTTTGCTAACTTCTCATGCCGCTGTCTCGCGTCCACCCTGGACAACTAAGGAGGCCTGATCGAGGCCGGGGACAAGATTACTTCCTTGGCGTCTGAGCGAGATAGGCTCGCCTCTGAGGTATGTCCGCACCTTTCATCCCGCATGTATTTGTTTGTTTGTTTTGTGTTGTTTTTTTACAAGTTTTCTTTGTTTTTGTAGGTTTCTTCTCTGCGGCCGGTTTTTTAGGATATTAAGGAAAAAAATGAGATTCAGCAGAAAGCAGGCCCGGATCCCGGACTCTTAGCCTACGCCCACACAACACCGAAGTTGCAGCGCATTAAATATGTAGGACTAGACCCAGTTGAATGATAGGTCGCATATAAAAGCACATAAACAAGTATAAAATGATAAACATAATCAAACAATCAACGATAAATTAAGACAATCGAGATAAACAAACCAAACATTAAAACTTCATAAACATGGCTGATACCTAAAGGTATCAGCCAATAGTCATTGTAAAAATACACACAGTTTGATATATGAACGATTAAAATAAAGAAACCTCAATCGAACGCGTATTCGGTTGTGCGAGGATTACAAGAGTTTTCTTATGATCTTGAGGCTCATTTCTGACCTTCTTGGCTCTTCTATACGTCTGAGAATCGACTTGGTGGTTTAGGGATTTTCTTGCATACCTAAAACTGAGTTTAAGGTCTTGTATTTATAGTGTCTAAAAATTGGTCAATACGCCGTATTCAATGCAGTCAATACGGCGTATTGATGGGTTTTACCTGGTTAGTAGTTGAATGTCGACCAATTATCATTAATGACCATAAATTATCATTAATTCTGCGTGTAATCATCATTAAATGTCATTCAACTTTCCTTATAACCACGATTTTCATTAATTGCAAGATCACTGATTATTGACCGCATTAAATGCATGATCTTTGACTGTTTGACCGTGGTTATCTGTGAAGTGTCAGCACGGATACGCCGTATCTTCTTTACTGGATACGGCGTATTGAGGTAAACCCAGTTGGTTCTTAATTGTTTACCAAATTATTATATACGGCGTATCGTTGATGCGGATACAACGTATTCTTCAAAGTCAGGTAATGGTCTTTTAGTTCATCAAGTCTTGAATACGGTGTATAAGTTTAGAATAATACGGCGTATTTGCTGTCAGTTCAGTAGACTTTCTTGAACTCTTCATTTATGCTCCAAAATGCGTGCCTTTTATATAAACTTTACAATGTACTCCATAATTACTGCAAATAATAAATATAAGCAATTAAGTACCAATTCTTGCAATAATTATATAAAGTGGGTAATTTATACGAGATAAATGATGCTATAAAATAGACGTTATTTGATGTCATCGGCATGATAGGTAGTTTATTATACTTAACGGCAAGTAGACCCGATATCATGTTTAGTGTTTGCCTTTGTGCACGCTTTCAAGAGGATCCCAAAACCTCTCACCTAGAAGCGGTTAAACGTATCTTCCGATACATTAAAGGCACTACGCCTTTAGGATTATGGTATCCTAAAGGATCCGGCATAGAAACAATAGTGTATGCGGATTCGGATCATGCGGGAGATTACATAGATCGCAAGAGCAATAGTGGTGTTTGCACGTTTATGGGATGTTGCCTAACATCTTGGTTTTCGAAGAAGCAAACCGCTCTTGCCATCTCCACAACCGAAGCGGAATATGTAAGCGCCGGAATGGCATGTCAACAAGCCCTATGGATGAAACAAGTTCTCGTAGACTATGGCGTTAGGTTAGACGACATTCCAATAACGTGTGATAACAAAGGGGGCTATAAACTTAAGTAAGAATCCCGTTCAACACTCATAAAAAAACACATTGAGATTCGCCATCACTTTCTTAACGATAATATTCAAAAAGGGAATATCTCTACAGAAAAGGTCTCATCGAAAGACAACATAGCCGATATTCTAACTAAACCACTTAAACGTGAGCCATTTAACTACTTACGTCTAGGTCTAGGAATGATGGAACAAATTGATTAAGTTTTTGGCATAATAAAGAAATGATAATCATCAAAGAACTGTTTGTAAAAAATCTGAGAATTTTTTTTTCTCAACAGGTGGCGGCCCCCTTAATTCATAAAGGGCGGCCCCCTTAATTTTAAGAGGACCGGCTAGACTTTAAGGGGACTACCCACCCGACTGACTAAAATATATTTTTTTTCTCTCTCTGTGTCTAGGTTTCTATTTTACACAAAAACACAAGATTAAGAAAAGTCTATAATCAAACTTTTACAAATTCTTTTATCTAAATTCATATCTCATTATACATATATACAATAGTCCCAATCTATTATTTTCTAAAAAGTCTTTCTCACAACTAGGAGCACATGAAAATCAATTTTCATATATTGTTGAGATATACTAAAAATATTTTTCACATATGCATAATGTTCTATTACTTGTTGTTAAAAGTATATAATCTAATATATATTTTCGACAATCTTGGTTGAGCAAAATTAAATCAAGGAGCATTTTGATTATTTCTTAGGTTTTACATGTCTTAGTGTCGAAATAATCGATACGCCACATTTTTCGCACTTAGGCACACACTAGTATTTGCACAAAAGTTTGGTTCGTTTTTAACTTAACCCTCTTGTCAAGAAAAAAAATTCTCTGTGCATTATATCTAGTTACTATTTTATATGCTCTTCACTCTTTTGGTCTTCAATTCATATATGATTATATGCCAAAATTATGTGAAATAGTTTTATCCTACAACTTGTCATATATAAGTAGAATGTTGAATGCTTAATTGTTATGTGCTAAAAATCTTAATTGCTATAAAAGGATGAACTTGCTACAAATTAACCACCAAAACAGAAACCCTCACACAAAATTTTAAGAAAAATCAATTTTTGGGAAATCTGGGAAATAGCAGCAGGCGGCCCCCTTAATTTTAAAAGGGACGACCCCTAATTAAGGGGACTGACCTAGCAAATCACAGGTAGAACAGTATTTTCATCCCTTTTTGACCAAATACCCTCTAGACTTAGCTACTGTTTCTTTAAATTCACAAACATTTCTTGGATTTGATCCTTTAAATGTTCATTCTTCCTAATTTAAACCTTTCCTCCACTATAAATACATTCTCAACCATCATAATCACAATCATCCTCACCAATGACATCTCCTAACAAACCCACATCCAAACCATCAACGGTGGCCAAAATGAGTGTGAAACCCATTTGAAGGAAGAAACTAAACCCTTGTAACACATCCAATGAGCTCAATGTAAATTAACCTACACCAATGCCAAAACCACTCACTCCTCATCACGAACCATCTTAAGAAAACAATCACCCCAATCAAGCATTACCAAATTCTTATATTAAGGACACTCCCACATTACCACAAGTTATCTCACATTCTCCATCTCCCATCTCACCCATCAATTCACATGTTACTCACGCAAGCAAGTCAAAAATCGTCAAACCCTTTTGTGTCGCAAGCAAGTCAAAAATCCTTCTATGGCTATTTACGATTTTTTTTGTATTAATATGCCTCTAAAGCATATTTGTTTTTTATGTATGCTTGTGTATAGTTCACACACATTGTCCTAAATGAATGAAGTATCTTTTGCTTTGATGTTTACTTGCACTTGTCATATTTTTCCTTCCTTCTTGCTACATGTTAGAAATATTTGTATTGTTCTAACTTGTTTTTGTAGCCAAGAAACCATAGCTCGATTCCTTGGTGCCCTCGAATGAGGGGGAGCACACATCAAGGGGGAGCATTTATTCTGTCGATTTTACTAGCAATTCTCGACGATGCCTTTTTGATTCTACAAAAAGGGGGAGAAATGACATAAAACTCACTAAATACTTGTTTAAAAATAATTTTACATTTAATGAGTTTAAATTTTATAATCATCAAAAAGGGGGAGATTGTTGATAGAAATAATGCCTAAAAACATTATTAATATTTTTCACATCTTTACGTTTTGATAATTACAAAATATAAAAACGTTCAATGTAAAATTAAACGTAAACAAGTAATTAGTAGTAAATTTTTATTTCGAAAATTATATCACTTAAAGGTATGAATAAATAAATGCTTAATGCATTTTATGATCAAAGGAAATTTTTATTCAACCTCACACTTTTATAAAATGTTGTAAACATTTTTATAAACATTACAAAATATTTTCTACAATTAAAAGAAATGTTTTATTCAAAATAAACATTTTGAAATTCAATTTTTCGGACCTAAAACGGCTAGAAAGTTCTAGAAAATCCCCCCTACACAAAAGGACAAACTGGGGAGCGCCCAGTCTAGGGCGGCCCCCTTAAATACATGGGCGGCCCCCTTATCTTTAAGGGGACCGCCCACCTATTTAAGGGGACCGCCCATAGGTAGACGCTCCTCCAGAATGTCCTATAAATACTGGACTATTCCTTACTATTTTCTCACCTTTTGCACTCGTTCTTTCTGATAAAAAGTAGCCCACACATCTCATTAAAATCTTTTGATCATTTAATCATAAAGCTTTGTTTCCAAGTGATCCAAGCTCAAATCCTCAAGTGTAAGAGAATAATACTTTCTACCATTAAGTAAAGAAGTATTACACCTTTGTGTGTTGTTGCAATCTTATTGCATCCATATCATAACTTGTAAATCATTTGTAAATCTTGTAAAGTTGAGTAGTTGTTAGATCTTGGCGATTGTTGTAAGTATAGTTGGATCTTGGTGATCTTTCCTAGTAGTGTTAATTTGGTGTGATTATAGTAGTGGCTTGGTGAAGTAGTGGTGTGAAGAAAACTAAGGTGTGAAGAAGTTGTGTAGTCATGATCAAGTCGTGAAGCAAAGTTGTGTAGTGAAGTTGTGGTAGATTGGTTCTCGCTAAGATTAGAACTCGACATCTAGCATATTGTCGGAAATCAAGATAAGCGAAAGTTGTGTAAGGTTTTCTTCGCCATTTGTTGACATAGTGAAGAAAACTCTCGAGTTAGGTGCTCGAGGAGTATAGTAGGGAGAAGAGGTGCTTCGTTGCCAAACCACTATAAATTCTCGCGTTGTGGTTTGATTGTTCTTACTCTTATCTCTTGTCTTACATTATTTTCTCATACTATCCTATTAATTGTTTAGATAAGTATATTGTTCATATTGTGCAAGTGTTGAATTCACATAAAGTCGAATCTAGAATTTTTACAAACACTTTAAAACCTTAAATTAAAAAGCGGTAAACTATTCAACCCCCCCTTCTAGTTTTCCACAATTGGTATCAAGAGCCACGTCAAACAAGATTTTTAAAATAAATTGTATTTTAAAACTTGAATCGATCTATGGAATCGGAAAAATATTTAGAAGGGCAATCTATGCAAAGACCACCACTATTTGAAAGTGATGGATTTATTTATTGGAAAAATAGATTCGAAACTTATGTGAAGTCAAAAGATCTAGATCTTTGGCATGTTATTACCGATGGTGATTTTCCTCCTATTCAAAATAATCCCGAAACTAAAAAGGATGAAGTTGTACCTTTTCATAAACAAAACGATGATCTTAAAAAGAAACTTGCAAAAAATAATGAAGCTAAAATGGTAATTTATAATGCTTTGCCACGTAAAGAATACGAAAGAATTTTTATGTGTCAAACCGCAAAAGAAATTTGGGATACTTTATTAATCACTCATCAAGGTAATAATCAAGTCAAAGCTAACAAAATAGATCTTCTTGTTCAACAATATGAACAATTTATGATTCCGGAAGAGGAGTCAATAGATAATGCATTTGCTAAATTTAACACTATTATTACTAGTCTAAAAGCACTTGATGAAGGTTTTTCTAGCAAGAATTGTGTTAGGAAATTTCTTAGGGCATTACATCCAAAATGGCGCGCGAAAGTCACGGCGATTGAAGAATCAAAGAATCTAACAACCTTACCTCTTGACGAACTAATTGGAAACTTGAAAGTTTATGAAGAAGTAATAAAGAAAGATTTCGAAACGGTCAAAGGCAAGAAAGAACAAAGTAGATCTCTTGCATTAAAGGTGAAAAAGGAAGTAAGTGATGAAGATAGCTCAAGCTCCGATAGTGAAGACGAAGAGTATGCTATGGCCGTAAAGGAATTCAAGAAATTCTTCAAGAGACGAGGAAGATTTGTAAGACAACCACGAGGCGATAGAAAAACATTCCAAAGAAGTAGAAATGATGGTTATGGTAAAAGTGAAAGAAAATGTTTTAGATGTGGTGATCCAAATCACCTCATTGGAGAATGTTCAAAGCCGCCAAAGAACAACGATCAAAGAGCATTTATTGGAGGAGCATGGAGCGACAATGGAGAAGATGAAGTGGAAAAGACTAAAGATGAAACTTGTCTTGTAGCTCAAGCGCCCGATGAAATATGCTTAGGAATAAACTTGGAACCCGATGAGTGGATTAAAGATAGTGGATGCTCAAAACACATGACCGGTAATCGAAAGTTGTTTTCTTCATACAAAGCGTACAACGGAGGAAACGTAATTTTTGGGAGCAACTTGCGCGGTAAAATCATAGGCAAAGGTACGATTTCTCAAGACTCCCTAATAATTGAAAATGTTGAGCACGTAGATAACTTAACATATAACTTGCTTAGTGTAGGTCAAATATGTGATAATAAATGCAAAGTAATATTTACCGAACACGATAGCGAAATAATCAAAGCGTTTTCAACGTTGGTGACCGAGTCCTTCTTTTTAATTCTCGATTGAAGATTTTCTCGGGTAAACTTAAAACCCGTTGGACCGGACCGTTCACCGTTGCCCAAGTTTTCCCTTATGGCACCGTCGAGTTATCTCAAACCGACGGGCCAAATTTCAAGGTGAACGGTCATAGACTCAAGCACTACTTTGGAGGGGACATACCACCCGTGGTTGTCCCGGATCTCCAAACTTTCCCCATGGACCAATGAATTCGGAGACGGGTCAAGCTAAGTGACCCTAAACAAGCGCTTCGTGGGTGGCAACCCATGCTTATCCTAATTATAATAGTAGTAATGAATAAGTGTGTTGTGAGGAGGCTCGCCTCTTTCTTTCTCGTGTTTTGTGGTTTTTGTTGTATGTCCAGGATTGCCCGGATTTTGAAGCCTCTCGTGCTCATGGTTTTGTCCTTCGTTCACTCGAGCTTCAAATCCTCAGCTTCATTATGGGAATCCAATATCCAAATCTTATCGACTAACGTTTATCTTTGAGCATACTTAATAAACGGCTTTAGATTTACGTAGAGACCCTTCTTAAAACATTGAGGACAATGTTCAGTTCTAGTATGGGGGGGATCTATCGATTTGATTTTGCCTGCAGCCGTTGTTTTCACGTAATCCCGTTTTTACCACCAAAATACCAAAAAAATGAAAAAATTTAAAAATTTTCAAAAACAAAATAAGTGTTTTGTCACAATTTTGACTTTCCTGCTGGGTAGAATAAGAATAAATTTTGACTCGATCGAGCATGTTGCGCTCTAGCTTGCCCCTTAACTTTTAGACTAAGCATTCGCGGATCTTTTTATTAAAGATTTTAAATTTGCGAAGAACGAGAAATGATAGAGTTAATTATGAGTTAGATGCTAAACAAGGATTAGTTGGAAATCTTAAGAGCTCATAAGTGTAGTTTGTGGCTTTTCTCTCCCATAAGCTTCTAACCGGACTAATAACACGCTCTCTTCGAAAATTAAACTTAAATCAATAATTTTTGAAGTATAGTCGATATCAATAATTTTAGTTCAAATTTAAACTTAAATTTTCTAAAAAACAAAATTTTCTCTATATCATGGTAATATAAAGCTAAAAAATGGAAAAAATGACAAATGAGGTAATAATAATAATAAAAACTATGGGCTAATAAAAGTTTGCTGCATCTTGCCGGCTCACAACCGATGTTGCAGTCTTCTAAATAAGGCACATAGTAATTATCCGAGACTGATAAAAGTTTATTGCATATTGTCGGCTCACAACTGATGTTGCAGCCTTCTAAAAGGTCGAGGATTTCCTTTGTTTAAAGGATTTGTAATTATATTAAGTGTAATAAACGTGATTCAATAAATATAGGGACAATCTCTTTTTCTTAAATTTAAATATGCTTTTGAACTAAGACTATTTCATTTTAAGTTGTGGTTTTTCTAAATAAGTTATATATAAACGGGAAACCTAAGAGTTTTTGAAACCGAAGGTCCGTGAGTCTCGATACTAGTCTCTGTGTGGTGTCAAAAGCCTGGTCACTTAGCCGCAAGGTTGGGATGTGCCGAGACGAAAGTCACTACATGGGATGATCTCGCCTTCAAACTCATTATTCTTGGGTGGAACGTGAAGCATAGAAATTTTGTAAAAAGTTGATCCATGGTTGAAATTCAAAATGGCACATTCACCTAAGATATAATAATTGTCGAGAGTGAAAAGTTTCACAAGTTTCAAGTATGAGTAGTGTTAGCATCTTAACTTATATTTAACCTGGTTTGGGACGAGTGAAAAGTCGGGGACGATGAATTTATCCTTTTTGGGCATTTTAGGATTGAAATGCATCTTATTCCGTGACCATAAAGTTATGAAAATAATAAAAGTCCAAACATTCTAATTAGTTGCTAAAAAAAGGGAGAAAAAGAAAAAATACAAAAATATGTGTGGGAATAAGTGTGAATATTTAAAAATGGTCAAAACGGGGCTTTTCAAAGCTATTGATTCGTTAATTCCCTTGATGAACACTTAGCTATTTTTCTAGGTAATTAGTCGAGGGGGATTGAGATTCTTGGTTTTCTTAAGTGTTTACTTATAGCATTGCGTGAGGACACAATAATAGTTTAGTATGGGGGATTTTGGTATGTGTTTAAATACACATACATTTGACCTTTAAAAACGTGCTTAAAAGACTAAAAATATACCAAAAATACATTGTATTTGTGTGTTTTGCATTTATATTGTGCAGGTAACGGATATTTAAGAAAAGGACAAAAACGAAGCCAAAACGGCAAAACCGAGCACGGGAATGGAAAGAGCGCAAAAAGTCAACCAAAAAGTCAACCCCAAAAAAATCAAAGTCAAAACCGAAGCCGATATCGATGAAATATTTAATGGGCCAACCCGCACCCATATAATGGGTCGGGTCAGCCCATTAAATACATTAGAGACTATGGGCTTAAAAGCCCTTAGCCAAAATAACCTATAACTTATCCGGCCCAAAAAACCAATCCATAAGCCTAAATCCACTTAATAGCCCACACCATTAACAAATAGGGATGTTAAGTTTATTTCACCACATGTCCTTAAAGGACCATCCATGCAATAATAACATACAACCCCAGGGACTGAAATTGCCAACTTTCTTATACCATTGACACCACAGGACCATCCATGAGATACCACCATACAAGTTGAGGGGCCATTTCTGTCAAAACTACAAACCTTTACCCTGTTATCACCAAAACAGTCATTCAAAACAAACGACCATTTTGGCGCCAAATTGCCATAACAGGGTCTTCAACCTCTGCCCCCTGCAACCCCATGACAAAAACATTACCCTCCCCTCAACCCCACTTCACATGGGCCAATTGCCATGTTGGCAATCCCACACAACCTCATTCGTCCATAGAAGAAGACAAGAAATAAAGGGTTAAGATCATTTGACTTAGAGAGCACATAAGATAGATGGCTGAGATGATTTTGGACTTCATCTCATACAAGAAACACACTCCTGTTTTTCCTCACACAGAAAACACACTTCAAAGGGCAAGACTTGAAGTATTTTAGTATAAATAGGTTCTTTGTAATCCCTTTGAGGCATGTAGTTTTTAATCTAGACTTTTTTACAGCTTATTTTACTTATATTTTTACTTAATGCATTTTAATTTTCAAATCTTGTAACCCTTTTAATTTTTAATGAGAATTTAAGGTTTTATGTTCTAAAATCCTGTTTTTCAAGTTTATGCTACATTGTTATTTAAAGTCTTTCATAAGCTCTCTTAAGCTCTTATTTGAATTTTATATAACATGTTTTCTTTAAGCATACTAACCTGTTAAGTACTTAAGAAGATTCACCAAAAATTCCACCCCTAAAACTACCTCAGCTTATATTGGATGATAAGCCAAACTTGGATGGGCTTATGGATACCACCAGCTTATCTTTGATAAGCTGGAGCTTGTAGATCAGCTTTTAAAAGCTTAATTAACCTTGTTTTTAGCAAAGGCACTTGTAAGTTCATTTTTACAATTTTTATATTTTTTTTGTCAAAACTGCTTTTGGCTTATTTCTGCTTATCACTGTGGTTATTATTGCTTATCTCTGCTTTATATGTCTTATTATTGTGGTTTGATCATGTTTTGATGCTAGTTGTAGTTTAAATCTTGTTGTTTCAAGTTTTGGCAAAAATCTGTCTTAAATAGCTTATAAAGTAGCATAGTTGTTAATCTTGTTATTCTGGCTTATTTAGTTGTTAAAAGTTGTTCATTAGGTTTGTATTAAGCTAAAAATCATCTGGTCTTTAAGATACTTTAGCTTAAAATCCATTAATCAATTTAAAATTGTTGAAATCATTGTTTAAACTGGTGTTTGGGTCAGTAGGCAAAATGGGTCAAAATATGTTGAAAAACTTTTTGGGTCACTAAGCCTTCTTTAACAAGCCTTTTTAAGTAAAGATAATCTGTTTTAAAAGCTTTCAAAGTGTAAAATTCATTTCTAAGGTGTTTAGTAATCATGGTTTGAGTCTGTGAGGTTTGGGCTTTATAGCTTAGCTTATTGGCTTAGGTTTTGATTAGGTGCTCATAATTTGTGTTTACATGCTTGTTTATGTCTAAGAATGCAGTAGGATTAGAGTAGTTTAAGTGTGCAATTGTGGTTGAGTTTTTGTCAAAAATCTATCAAGTATCATAGTTTTTTTTCAAAGTAAAAGTCCTTTTTCAAGTTCAAATTTAGATAAGTAAACATTTGTTTTAAGGTCTGATTTTCCTTGCACAAGTTCTTTGTGGTATAATTTTTATCTGTTTAAGCTTATTTTACATTTTAGGCAACTTTTACTAGCTTATTTATAGGGCTGGAAAAGCAAATTTCTCTTTTAAGAAAAACCAAAAATAGTGCAATCTGAGTGTAGCCAGCTTTTTCACAAGACTTTTTCATGGCTTATTTGATTTTCAAGATGTTTTCTCTTTGCTGCTTATTATAGCTTGTTGGACAAGCTTTTTAGTGGTAAAAGCCACTCAGCCATAAGGATCCACTAACTAGCTTAAAAATAAGCTAGAAAGTGCCATCTTGGCTGTTTGGCTAACTGTTTTGGCCATTTTGCTTATTTGCTTTTTAAGGCTTTTTTGCTTGATTTCTTTTCTTAATTTTGTTCATAAATGCTTATTAGGTGTAGTATAGTATCTGTGTTAGCTTATTTGTCTTTTTGGTTGCTTATTTGTGCTTAAAAAGTAAAACAGTTTACCGAGTTTTTAGTCAGTTAGTTAAAAAAATCAAAATTTCACTTAATTTTACTTTTCACGAGCTTATTTTTGAATATTATGAAAAAAGTAGATTTTTAAAAAATTGTTGTTTATGCTTATTTTACAATTTTAGAAAAAAAAGTTTTTCAATAAAGGAAGGCCCACAGGACTCGAACCTGTGACCCCCCTTTCACAAACCAACACATTTAACACACACACTCTAACCATCATCACCAGTAGGCCTATCACCCATTTTCCTTTTAATACTTTAGTTTTATACCATTTTTAGCCACTTTTGTTTTTTCAGCCCTCCTTTGCTCATTTAACAGCTTATTCGATACGCTGTTTTAAGCATTTTTATTATTCTTAAATCAAGCACTGTCCCAAAACTACTTTCCCTGATTTTTTTAGATTTTTCCATATAGTTTAAGTATTTTTAATGAATATATTCTTATTAAAACTTTTTGAATTCCATATTAAATAAATAAAAAGTCAAAAAAATTATAATTCTTTTTTTTAAAAATTTTCTTTATCATTTAGGATTGTTAAAAAATTAATTTTGCTATCGTAGGGTGAAATTTGAAAATTTTAGAATTTGGTTTTTTAAAGAACGAGATTTGGTCCCGTTATTGTTTTTCTTCGTTTTTCACTTTAATTGCTTACGTTTTTTGGTTTCCTTTTCTTTGTTCTAGCATTTTAGTCACTTATGATTTATAAAAAGTTAAAAAATCATTTTAGGATTAAATTTTGATAAATTAGGTTTTAAGTCATGTTTTTTTAGGATTCCCGTTATAGTTTTTAGTGATTTAGCTTTAATTAATTTCGTTTTTAAATTGCCTTACTTATTTTTCCGGTAGAATTAGAAAAACCAATCAAAATCTTTGTTATTCAAACATCAAATATCAAACTGACTTTCGACTCTCAAATTTGCACTCCTCGTTGGGAAAAACGACCCGGGAATATCATATAGTACTCGGATTTCATTGATTTTCGTTCTTTAAACATTTTCAATGGTCACTTGATTTGGTTTGGTTAATATAAGTAGTATTATTATTTATATATACCTAAAGTTTGAAATCAATTTTTGGCGCCGCTGCCGGGGAGGTCATGAGACGATTATCGAGTTGAAGTTTGTTGTGCCTTGAAGATCCTTCCTTGTGAAGTTATTTTCTTTATTAAAAATATAAAAATACAAAAATATTTTCCATTTCTTTTTATTTAAGATAAAGAAAAAAAATCAAAAAATAAATATAAAAACATTGTCCTTAATAAGTAAAAAAAATATCATCAATATAATGCTCTCAACTTGAGCATTATCATAATAAGTTCCCAAACAAAAGATTCAAAACTTGCCTTTGTGTCACTTGTGAAGTACGGCTCACCTTTAAGAGATTAACAAACTAAAAGAGAGGTATAAGGAGGGTTGTTCCGAGGAACTACGACCTTAAAGGAGAAGGTTTTTAATAGCTTCGCGTTTTCCCGCTCCTCCGCTCCTTTGTGCGTTTTTCTTTTAGAGAGCTGTCGTGAAGAAAATTGATTATTGATTTAAGTTATTCGGTCTCATTTTCTTTATTAAAATAAATTGTGAATCAATTGTTGAAAAACCAAATAAAAAATAAAAAAATAATTAATTAGTATAATTTCTCTTTTTATATTTCTTTTTAGTGCATGAGCACTCGATCATCCACAAGGAATCTTTTTCCACATCTCGAAGATCCCGAACGTACAATTCGAAGAAGAAATCGCGTTGATCCTAATTCTTTGAACGATTTTGAAGAAATCAATATGGCCGCTAACGGAAACGGTGATGACGGACTACCTCCTGCAGGAGGTGGTTTACCAGTTCCCGACCTTCGAATGATGGAGGAGTTGTTCCAACCAACTTTGAATGGTCAGGGTGGACCAATTGCCTCGATTGCAATTCAGGAAACTAATTTTAGACTTAAGAATGACATGATTCAACAAGTTCAAAATTTGTGTCCATTTTGTGGACCGGGTGATGATGCCAACAAGCATCTTGACAAGTTTTTGCATGTCACCCAAAGTATGAAAGTGAATGGGGTCTCTGATGACACCCTTCGTCTATATCTCTTCCCTTACTCCTTGCAACATCGTGTCGCCGAATGGTTTGATCATTTGCCAAGGAATTCTATCACCACCTTTGACCAAATGGCAAAAATATTTCTCGGAAAATACTTCCCACCCTCTATGGTGACCAAGTTGAGAAATGATATTATGAATTTCCGTCAAGAACCCGATGAATCGTTATTCGAAGCATGGGAACGTTACAAACTTTCAATTGATCGATGTCCTAACCACAACATGTTACCGTGACTCAAATAGATACTTTCTATAACGGGTTAACATTGAGGCATCGTGATACTATCAACGCTGCTGCCGGTGGTACTTTTATGAAAAGACGACCCGAAGAGTACTATGATCTCATCGAGAATATGACCGTTCACCACAATGATTGGGAAACTTTAGCCCAACAGAGTGAGTCATCTAGTTCTATCACTTCTTCTAATCCGGAAATAGCAGCCCTTAAGCTTCAAATGGCGGAAATCAACAAGAACTTAATGAAAATGCTTCAAACAAACCAACAAGTTAATTCCGTAACACCGAGTTGCGAAACTTGTGGTTGTCCACATGCTTAAAATGATTGTCCAGCCACCGTTGGCCAAACTCAGAACGTATATGCTGCGGGAGCCTATAATCAAGGTGGTAATTTTTACCAACCTCAAGGTAATCGTAATCTGCTTAGCTATCATTCGGACAATTATCTCGGACCACCAGGGTTTAATCAGAATCAAAACTGAAGCAATCAAAATCAAAACTACCAAAACAGGAATCAAGGAAACAATCATGTAAATAATCAAGGAACGAAACCAATTTTTCCAAGGAGCTAATCATGTTCAAAACCCAGCGCAGGCTTATCAAGCCCCGTCTTACCAAGCTCCGGTTCATCAAGCTCTGATTCCTTAACCGTAAGTTGCAACAAACAACGAATTCTCGAGCTATATGAAGGCAAATGATGTCATTTTGAAAAACATGCAAACAAATACGACCTCATTGACCAATTCTAATCTCGAGCTTAAGAATATGTTTAGTCAATTCATGAAAATGAATACCGCTTCATCCTCGGGTTCGGGAACTCTTCCAAGTAACACCGTTACTAACCCGAGGGAAGATTTGAAAGGTATCATCACCCGAAGTGGTGTTGCTTATAAGGGACCCACGATTCCTACTACTTTTTCTTCTTCTCCTATAGTAGTAGAATGTGAAACCGAGGTGACAAAGGACACGATGCCTCCTACTAATAACGGAAGTACCGAAGACGTCCAATCTCTAGTTGTCCAAGTTGAAACTCAAGTACCTAATTCTAAGCCCGTTGTTGCTCCCGTTAGTGCGCCGAAGCCTAACCCGAAATCGTTAATTCCATATCCGTCTAGACGTAAGGACCAAAAGCTCCGCGAAAAGACCAATAACCAAATGGAGAAATTTTACCAAATCTTCCAAGATTTGCGTTTCGACATTAGCTTCGACCAATAAGAGTTTGTTGACCAATAAGGAAAAATTGTTTGAATTAGCTAAAACACCGTTAAATGAGCATTGTTCGCTGGTCCTCCTCAATAAGTTACCCGAAAAACTTAGAGACCCCGGCAAATTTCTCATCCCTTGTGATTTTCTGGGAATGGAAGAGTGCTTAGCCTTGGCCGATCTTGGTGCTAGCATAAATATCTCACCGTTCTTGCAATCCCCCCCCCCCCCCCCCTTGGCCCCCCCCCCCCCCGCTTATCCCCCCACAAACTAGTGGGCAAGGGGATAGTCTCCAATCGTGTTTAAAAGTAATCTTGGAAAGGACCATAGCGAGAACCGTGCCTCCTTGGTACGATAAATTAGAATGACGTCACTAGGGGGGGCCTTCCGTACCGATTATTAAAACATTACCCATACGGTTACCCCTTACAAGCTCGTGACGAAAGGCATTCATCTACAATCGAAGCCGATGTCGAGCACAAAGCCTATTGGGCCTTGAAGCATGCAAACTTTGACCTTAAGTCTGCGGGTGATCACCGAAAAGTTTAACTCAATGAATTAAATGAACTTCGTGATCAAGCCTACAAGAACTCTTTGATCTACAAAGAGAAGACAAAGAAGATCCACGACTCCAAAATCAAGAACCGCGTTTTCAACGTTGGTGACCGAGTCCTTCTTTTTAATTCTCGATTGAAGATTTTCTCGGGTAAACTTAAAACCCGTTGGACCGGACCGTTTACCGTTGTCCAAGTTTTCCCTTATGGCACCGTCGAGTTATCTCAAACCGACGGGCCAAACTTCAAGGTGAACGTCATAGACTCAAACACTACTTTGGAGGGGACATACCACCCGTGGTTGTCTCGGATCTCCAAACTTTCCCCATGGACCAATGAATTCGGGGACGGGTCAAGCTTAGTGACCTAAAATAAGCGCTTCGTGGGTGGCAACCCATGCTTATCCTAATATAATAATAGTAATGAATAAGTTGTTATGTAGAGTGAAGGCCTCGCCCTCTTTCTATCTTGCGTTTTGTTGGTTTATGATAGTTGTAGTCCAACATCGAAGATTGCCACCCGGATTTTAAAGCCTTCTCGTTACTATGGTTTTGTCCTTTGCGTATCACATCGAGCTTCAAATCCTCAGCGTTCACGTACTGGGAATCCCATATCCAAATCTGTATCGGACTAATGTTTATCTTTGAGCATAATTATTAAACGGTCTTTAGATTACGTATAGAACCCTTCTTAAAAACACTTGAGGACAATGTTTCAGATCTAGTATGGGGGGTGGGGAACAAAAAAAAAAAAAAAAAAAAAAAATCTATCGATTTGATTTTGCCTGCAGCCATTGTTTTCACGTAATTCCGTTTTTACCACCAAAATACTAAAAAAATGAAAAAATTTAAAAATTTTCAAAAACAAAATTAGTGTTTTGTCACAATTTTGACTTTCCTGCAGGGTAAAATAAGAATAAATTTTGACTCGATCGAGCATGTTACGCTCTAGCTTGCCCCTTAACTTTTAGACTAAGCATTCGCGGATCTTTTTATTAAAGATTTTAAATTTGCGAAGAACGAGAAATGATAGAGTTAATTATGAGTTAGATGCTAAACAAGGATTAGTTGGAAATCTTAAGAGTTCATAAGTGTAGTCTGTGGCTTTTCTCTCCCATGAGCTTCTAACCGGACTAATAACACGCTCTCTTCGAAAATTAAACTTAAATCAATAATTTTTGAAGTATAGTCGATATCAATAATTTTAGTTCAAATTTAAACTTAAATTTTCTAAAAAACAAAATTTTCTCTATATCATGGTAATATAAAGCTAAAAAATGGAAAAAATGACAAATGAGGTAATAATAATAATAAAAACTATGGGCTAATAAAAGTTTGCTGCATCTTGCCGGCTCACAACCGATGTTGCAGTCTTCTAAATAAGGCACATAGTAATTATCCGAGACTGATAAAAGTTTATTGCATATTGTCGGCTCACAACTGATGTTGCAGCCTTCTAAAAGGTCGAGGATTTCCTTTGTTTAAAGGATTTGTAATTATATTAAGTGTAATAAACGTGATTCAATAAATATAGGGACAATCTCTTTTTCTTAAATTTAAATATGCTTTTGAACTAAGACTATTTCATTTTAAGTTGTGGTTTTTCTAAATAAGTTATATATAAACGGGAAACCTAAGAGTTTTTGAAACCGAAGGTCCGTGAGTCTCGATACTAGTCTCTGTGGGGTGTCAAAAGCCTGGTCACTTAGCCGCAAGGTTGGGATGTGCCGAGACGAAAGTCACTACCATGGAGGAATCTCAGCCTTCAAAACGCATTTATTCTTGGGTGGAACGTGAAGCATAGAAATTTTGTAAAAAGTTGATCCATGGTTGAAATTCAAAATGGCACATTCACCTAAGATATAATAATTGTCGAGAGTGAAAAGTTCTGTCCAATTTCAAGTTTGATAGTGTTAAGCATCTTACTTATAATTTACCGGTTTGGGACGCGGAAAAGTCTGGGACGGATGAATTTATCCTTTTTGGGCCATTTTAGGATGAACATGCATCTTATTCCGCGTGACCATAGCTTCAATGAAAAATTATAAAAGTTCCAACATTCTAATAAGTTGCTAAAAAAGGGAGAAAAAGAAAAAATTACAAAAATAGGTGGGGAATAGAGTGAATCTTTAAAAATGTCAAAACGGGGCCGTTTCAAAGCTATGATAGTCAGTTAATTCCCTTGATGAACACTTAGCTATTTTTCTAGGTAAATTAGTCGAAGGGGATTGAGGATTCTTGTTTCCTTAAGTGTTATACTTAATAGCATTGCGTGAAGGACATCAATAAATTGTTTTAGTATGGGGGATTTTGGTATGTGTTTAAATACACATACATTTGACCTTTAAAAACGTGCTTAAAAGACTAAAAACATACCAAAAATACATTGTATTTGTGTGTTTTGCATTTATATTGTGCAGGTAACGGATATTTAAGAAAAGGACAAAAACGAAGCCAAAACGATAAAACCGAGCACGGGAATGGAAAGAGCGCAAAAAGTCAACCAAAAAGTCAACCCCAAAAAAATCAAAGTCAAAACCGAAGCCGATATCGAAGAAATATTTAATGGGCCAACCCGCACCCATATAATGGGCCGGGTCAGCCCATTAAATACATTAGAGACTATGGGCTTAAAAGCCCTTAGCCAAAATAACCTATAACTTATCCGGCCCAAAAACCAATCCATAAGCCCAAATCCACTTAATAGCCCACACCATTAACAAATAGGGATGTTAAGTTTATTTCACCACAGGTCCTTAAAGGACCATCCATGCAATAATAACATACAACCTCAGGGACTGAAATTGCCAACTTTCTTATACCATTGACACCACAGGACCATCCATGAGATACCACCATACAAGTTGAGGGGCCATTTCTGTCAAAACTACAAACCTTTACCCTGTTATCACCAAAACAGTAATTCAAAACAAACGACCATTTTGACGCCAAATTGCCATAACAGGGTCTTCAACCTCTGCCCCCTACAACCCCACGACAAAAACATCACCCTCCCCTCAACCCCACTTCACATGGGCCAATTGCCATGTTGGCAATCCCACACAACCTCATTTATCCATGGAAGAAGACAAGAAATAAAGGGTTAAGATCATTTGACTTGGAGAGCATACAAGATAGATGGCTGAGATGATTTTGGACTTCTCCTCACACAAGAAACACACTCTTGTTTTTCCTCACAGAAAACACACTTCAAAGGGCAAGACTTGAAGCATTTTAGTATAAATAGGTTCTTTGTAAGCCCTTTAAGGCATGTAGTTTTTAATCTAGACTTTTTTACAGCTTATTTTACTTATATTTTTACTTAATGCATTTTAATTTCCAAATCTTGTAACCCTTTTAAATTTTAATGAGAATTTGAGGTTTTATGTTCTAAAACCTGTTTTTCAAGTTTATGCTACATTGTTATTTATAGTCTTTCATAAGCTCTCTCAAGCTCTTATTTGAGTTTTATATAACCTGTTTTCTTTAAGCATACTAACCTGTTAAGTACTTAGGAAGATTCACAAAAATTCCACCCTTAAAACTACCTCAGCTTATATTGAATGATAAGCCAAACTTGGATGGGCTTATGGATACCACTAGCTTATCTTTGATAAGCTGTAGCTTGTAGATCAGCTTTTAAAAGCTTAATTAACCTTGTTTTGAGCAAAGGCACTTGTAAGTTCATTTTTACAATTTTTATATTTTTTTGTGAAAACTGTTTCTGGCTTATTTCTGCTTACCACTGTGCTTATTATTGCTTATCTCTGCTTTATATGTCTTATTATTGTGGTTTGATCATGTTTTGATGCTATTGTAGTTTAAATCTTGTATGATTCTAAGTTTTCAGGTCAAAAATCTGTCTAAATAGCTGTATAAAGTAGCATAGTTGTTAATCTTGTTATTCTGTGCTTATTTAGTTGTTAAACAAAGTTGTTCATTTAGTTTTGCGTAGTAAACTAAAATCAGTTGGTCCTTTAAAACGGTAATGGCCTATTTTTACACATACCTCTTACCTGGAAAACGAAACCCAAAAGACCATAAACATAACAAAAATTGGCAATATATGCTTGTTTTTCAATGTTTGTGTATATGCGGTACGGATAATAAAAAAATGCAGACAAAATCAAAGCAAAAAACGGACAAAGCCCGAATACGAGAGAACGGATAGAGTGCACACAAGAGAGCAGGAAGTTTCTAGCAAAAGGCAACAAAATCAACCTGGAGGTCAACCCTTGGGTTCAAACCCACAAAAGACAAAACCCTTCAAAATAACTAAATGATCACTTAATGTTAAATCAATTTCACAAAAAGTCCCAAAATAATTTACACCGTTAGTCCTTTATTAGTCCTTAAAACTAATAAGCACTAACGGTCGTTATCTTTTAACCATAAACCCATTTACCCTTAACCCTTTTTTAATCCACCGAGCCCAAAACAATCCCACGGCCCAAACCCTTTTAAATATTAAAATCTAGCCCAAGTCAACCCATCCAACCCCGAGTCAAACCCCCAAATTTATACATTCAAAATTGTACTGTTTATCTCTTTCACATTCCCTTCTCTTTTTACTTTTATCATAACACACATGAACCAGGGTAAATCCTCCCCACCCCACACGTCAAAAGGGCTTCTAGAAGATATGACAAGTTCTGACATCCTAACAGCCCATGCTGGCGATCCGTGTGAAGTGGGATTTGATCCAAGGGGTTGAGATGGATATAAAACAACACAAGGAAAAATCAAGGTCCAAGGATCTGATCATCTTCTAAATCCTCTCCACATAAAACAACTAGCACACATCAAAGTTTGAGAAGCTTCACACATCACTATAATTAAGCGAGAAGATCACAGATCAGTTGAAGCATCTAGGAGTATGGAGTGTTAATTTGTAGATTAGCTTTATTTTTTACTGTTCTTTTCATTTAAAGTGAATTTCCATTTTATAAGCATTGTAACTCATTCTGATTAATAAAATTCAAGTTTCATTTCAATTCGTGTTGATTGCCTTTAAATTTACTCTCATACTTTAAATTTGTTTTCAAGTGATTAAATAAGCTACTAATAAGCTCGTGGCAGTCTTACATACTTAAATAATGCTCATATTAACTTGTTTAAGCTATCTGATTATTTGGTTTAGTGAATAAATCCTTCACTTAAAAGGAAATGGAGTTTAAGCTTTTGGATGATAAGCTAAATTTGGAAGAGCTTATGGGTTTGTAGATGTAGTCTTATTAATAAACTTGTGGTAGGTAATAGCTTTAAATTTGATCTTATTACTCCTGTTTTGAGCAAGGAGTTGAGGTAAACACTTCTTTTTACCATTTTTACTGTTTTTTTCTTGTTTAAATGCTTATTTGCTTATTGCTTGTTCATTATTGCTTGTTTGCCATATTATTGTTTAGTTTTACTCAAAGTTGCTTATTATTTCAGTTGTTTTAATGCTTATTTCAGTCTATTAATAGTTATAGATCTTAGTCTGCAAGTCATTGTGAATAAGAACATGTTTAAAAATCCGATAAAGATTAGCTTAATGAGTATAGTTTATTTGAAAGAACTGGCTATTTGGTTGCTGAAATCTGCTTATGTCTGCTTATAGCTTTGTAGGAACTGGTATTTAATAAGTTGAGCTTAAATTTCAATTCAGAAATATGAAACTAGGATTTAGTGATTTTAAGTGGGTGTTGGGCTATGACAGTATTAACTAAAGTTAGTACTTGTCATAAGAGAGAAAGGCGACGTAGCCAGCTCATTTATAGTCTTTAAATCAATCTCAAATTCATATTGAGTTTATGTAAATAAGAGTCGTTAATGTCCTTGTAGGTTAAAATTGATAATGATCATGTTTGTGTAATCCGTTAGCATTAGATATAGTTCATTAGCATTTCTAGCTCAGATTGTTCCTTGCTAAATTAGTCTCTCTATTTGCCTTTGTTTTGATGTTTAAAATATATAGAAACCAAGTTTTGTTAGCCAGCATTTATTAGTGTTTGAATTTTGTGGTTATTAAATGTCAATTGCATCATATGGGAAATAGTGCCAAACAGCCAATTCCATTTCAAAACTTAAGGTAGAGAGTTATAGATTGTAGCTTCTAAAATTTAGAATACACGAAGATTTTAGTAGGCTACTTTTCATCTTTATGAGACTTAATATAGCTAACTAGCTTAATTAACACCCTGTTTTTTAAGCTGCAAAAATATGCAGTTATGTCTTTTCAACACTCATACAGTACTGAGTTCACTCATCATGTACTAAGTTAAAATAGTAGAGTTTTCAACAGCTTTTTCTTTAGAGCAAATGATTTTCAAACGTCAATTTTTTAAAATACTGTTTTTAAGTAGCTTATTGACTAGTCTTTAAGCTGGTATAAGCCAAGAATCCATAATGTTCTGTTTGCATACTTTAAAATAAGCTCAAAAGTTGCTCCTCTGTCTTTTGGTTTGCAGTTTAGTGAAAGAGTGCTTATTGGTTTTTCAGCTTATGCCTTTTAGATTTTGCTCAAATTTAGTTCAATCTTGCTCATTAGGATAGTGTTCAGCTGTTAGTAGCTTATTAGGTTCAGGTTTTTGCTATTTTAATTTCTCTAGCTTATCTAGTTAAGACTAAAAATAACCATTATTTCTCTTAAGTGTTTACTGTCAACATTAAGCTCATTTTCTAGCTTATAGCTTAAATTTCAAAAATAGTTTCTTTTATAAATTTTGCTTATTTTTAGTTGTTCTACAACTTTGCTTTTCAAAGTTTTTGCAAAATAAAAAAAAGGGAAGAGGGGAAATCCAGGGTGAGCAAGGCTCGAACCCTGGACCTCTACCCTCCTCAACCTTTATAAACGTCCCACAAACACACACACTTTCCAACTGCGCCCTTGGGTCTTTTGCAAACTAACTCTCACTTAGTTTTCTTTTATACACATTTTTCTTTTCTATTTTCTAATTTAAGCCGTAGCTTATTACTGGCTTATTAGAGCTTATTGTTTAAGCAATTTTTAAGTTGGTATTTTTATAAAATCACCCTTTTAATTTTACACCTTTAGTAATTTTTCTAGATTTTTAGAATTACATTAACTATTTTTAATCATTTTTCTTTATTAAAAACTTTAAAAATTCATAAAAAATAGAAAAATAATGAAAAAAATTAAAAAAAATTATAAAATTTTCTTTTATTATATTTTAGGCTTAGGTTTGAAATTTACTTTCGTAGGGTTAATATTTTAAATTTTCATTTTTTAAAGAACGAGATTTTGTTCCCGTTCTCGTTTTCTTTATTTTTCAACTTTAAGTATTCTCGTTTTAGGATTTCCTTAAGCTTTCTATAATAGTTAGTAAAGATAGGCTTAGGAAAATATAGAAAAATCATTTTTTGGTTTAAATATAGATAATTTAGGTTTATTTGTCGTGTTTCTTAAATTCCCTTATTTGATTCATACACAATTGTTTTCCCTTGCATGTTTTATTTGATTTTAATTGTAGAAATAGATAAACAAATCAAAAATCTTCAAAACCATTCAAAACGTGCGATCACGGACTTAACCGATTCTCAATTCACGCTTCATCGAGGGAAAACGACCCGGGAGGTTTTTAAGACAACTTTGGTTAAAAGTTTCGTTTCTAAAACCCGACGGAAACATCACTTTACAATTATCTATTTAACTGGATAAATCCTATATACTATATATATTTACGTATAGCATATTCGGAGCGTGTCAGATACTTTAGCTTAAAATCCATTAATCAGTTTAAAATTGTTGAAATCATTGTTTAAACTGGTGTTTAGGTCAGTAGGCAAAATGGGTCAAAATATGTTGAAAAACTTTTTAGGTCGCTAAGCCTTCTTTAACAAGCCTTTTAAGTAAAGATAATATGTTTTAAAAGCTTTCAAAGTGTAAAATTCATTTCTAAGGTGTTTAGTAATCATGGTTTGAGTCTGTGAGGTTTGGGCTTTATAGCTTAGCTTATTTACTTAGGTTTTGATTAGGTGCTCATAATTTGTGTTTACATGCTTGTTTATGTCTAAGAATGCAGTAGGATTAGAGTAGTTTAAGTGTGCAATTGTGGTTGAGTTTTTGTCAAAAATCTGTCAAGTATCATAGTTTTCTCTTTTTCAAAGTAAAAATCCATTTTTCAATCTCAAATTTAGATAAGTAAAATTTTGTTTTAGGGTCTGATCTTTCTTGCACATGTTCTTTGTGGTAACTTTTACTAGCTTATTTATAGGGCTGCAAAAGCAAATTTCTCTTTTAAGAAAAACTAAAAATAGTGCAATTTGAGTGTAGCCAGCTTTTTCATGGCTCGAGATGTTTTCTCTTTGCTGCTTATTGTAGCTTGTTGGACAAGCTTTTCAGTGGTATAAGCCACTTAGCCCTAAGGATCCACTAACTAGCTTAAAAATAAACTAGAGAGTGCCTTCTTGGCTAACTGTTTTGGCCATTTTGCTTATTTGCTTTTTAAGGCTTTTCTGCTTGATTTCTTTGCTTAATTTTGTTCATAAATGCTTATTAGGTGTAGTATAGTATATGTGTTAGCTTATTTGTCTTTTTGGTTGCTTATTTGTGCTTAAAAAGTAAAACAGTTTAGCTTTTTTTAGTCCTTAGTTAAAAAAATCAAAACTGTCACTTATTTTTGCTTTTCACCAGCTTATTTTGAAGATTTGAAAAAAGTAGCTTTTTAAAAGATTGTTGTTTTTGCTTATTTTACAAGTTTTGAAAAAAAAGAAAAAAAAGTTTTCCAAAAAGGAAGGCCACGGGACTCGAACCTGTGACCTCCCCTTTCACAAACCAACATATTTAACACACACACTCTAACCATCAGCACCAGTAGGGCTATCTGCCCATTTTCCTTTTACTTTATTTTTATACCTTTTTTAGCCACTTTGTTTTTCAGCCCTTCCTTTCTCATTACAGCTTATTTCGATAAGCTGTTGTAAGCATTTTATTTTTCTTAAATCAAGCACTGTCCAAACTACTTTCCCTGAATTTTTCAGATTTTTCCCATTTAGTTTAGTATTTTTAATGAATTTTTTTTATTAAAACTGTTTTTAATTCATAATAAAAAATATAAAAGTCAAAAAAATATAATTCTTTTTTTTTTAATTTTCTTTTATCATTTAGGACATTTTAAAATTAAATTTGCATTTGTAGGGTTTAAATGTAAAGATTTAGTTTTTTAAAGCACGGGTTTAGGATCCCGTTATCATTTTTAATTTCGTTTTTGCTTTCGTTTTTAGTGTAGCTTTCCTTTTAATTGCTTTTTCCTGTAGATTTAGAAAACCAATCCTAAATCTTGTGAATTCAAAGATCAAATATCAAACCGACTATCGACTCTCCATTGCATTCCTCGTACGAAAGAACGACCCAGGAATATCATATACTACTCGGATTTCATTGATTTTCTTTCTTTAAACCTTTTCAAGGGTCACTTGATTTGGTTTGGTTAATATAAGTAGTATTATTATTTATATATACCTAAAGCAAAAAATCACTGCCTAAGCTCATTCTTCATAAAGCACATGCGTCGCCGAAACCTATCGACTCTTGCACTCTCCATCATCACGGTGCCTCGAAGTCTCGCGTTGCTCCTCTCCAAGGATGCAACCTGCTCAAGTAAACTAGCTCTCTCTCCATCAGCAATCAAACTCCTCGCCTCCAACTCTTTTTGTCCCGTCTCAATGTCCTTTATCCTCTGAAGAGGCATCTCTATAACATGCTCATAAATATCCTGCAAACCCTCCTCAACCTGCTCCAAACGCTCCACAGCATCGGGCATAAGCATACCATCGAGGATATCAATCCCGGCAATCACATCCACTCCAACCTCTATAGTACCTCTATCACTGGACTTGACCTCATCCTCATCCTTGTCCTCTACATCAACCTCAACATCTACCTCAATAACAATACCTGCATCAACCCTAGCCACAACATCCCTATCTACTGCAACCTCAACAGTCGTAGCATCAGCCTCAATATCTGTCAACTCATCGGCATCAACGTCATTCTCGACACTATCCTCTGGTGAAATAGAATCCCTAAACCTCTTGCGAGGTGGGAGGAGATCAGTACGAGAAGGAACTAAAGCCCTCACAGCATGGATAGATGAAGTCATGGTAGCAACAGGGGACCTGCATCTCTTACGAGATGGTCCAGCAGATGACTCAGAAGAAGAATCCCTAGCTGACGACTCAGATGTTGTCTGTGGATACATGGTAGATAATGAGGCAGACCTCCAATGGCGATAGGCCTCGCTACACCGCGGAGTCCTAGCAAGTGGTGGATAAACAAATCTCGGTGGTGTAGATGAATCAGCAACGGTGGTGTTTGGTGGTGAATGTCTAGATAAAAAATGACCCGAAATTGAATGCCTAGATGATGAATGATCTGAAGACGAATGACCTGATGATGATCCAGAAGTAAAATGATCCAAGTGATGTGATGTGTACCTCAATGCTAAACGATGAGAAGGTAAAGGTCTAACTGACTTCCTCGCAGTCAATGCCCTACATGGCCCACCAGGATGAGTACGGTAGAGTCGACCGATGGGAATGTCCTGTCCGGTTCGGATAAGAATAGCTCGTCGTTGACGAATCTCAGGTGGTGCATCAACGGGTGAGATGATATCAGTAGATGGTGCGACAACAGCAAATGGTGTGGGTAGAATAGGAGTAGTAGGGATCTCTGGAGTAGAATTAGTAGGTGATGATGATCGTGATGCAACTCTGCTCCTTCACCTAGTAAGCATAGCATCATGAGGTATAGGTGATACATGCCTCTCGGGCATCTCAGTATCTGACTCTGAATTGTCTGAACCCAGAAAAGGGGAAACCATAGGTGCTACAGATACGGGAGGTAGTGAACTCTCCGATGGATCAGCCTCTAATGATGAGTGAGTATCAAGCTCAAGCAACTCGGCAGGTGAGGTAACTGCAGCCGCCCCCACCTCCAGTGCAACCGGGACCTCAACAGAAATAGAACGGATAAGGATAACTCGCGGAAAAGACGATCCCACACTCTCGACTGATACATCCGAAGAAACAGAAATAACTGGAGCTACCATAACCTACATAAGCAAAAGTTTATATAAATCCCCTTTATATGAGCCCATGGCAATGCGTGCAATGCACTAAAAATATAGATGTAAAGTATAGTCATGGCAAAATTATACATAATATAATTATGGAAATGTATTATAATTAATACCCGTATACTTATCGATAGTAATTATATACGTAATCAAGTAGAAACACGTAGGATCACATACTGGCTATAGACCAGACCTAATATTCTACCTGGTTCTCTATAACCTTGGCTTTGGATACCAATCTGTCACACCCCCAAACGGGACCTAAACGGAAACACGTGTTCGGAGGCGTGACGTCATAATATACATCACATAAGATACAAAGAACGACCTCTAAGGGTACGTTTAAAAATCCAACATCGTTGCATTAAATAAAATAGTTAAAGTTTCACATAGGTTCTTAGATAATATGCGAAAGCGAATAAAAGGTTTTAAAGTTTGACAACGATGTTAACATAGATAATAATAATTCTTGAAAATTGGTCCAAAGCAAGGCAACACCATAAAGTAAGCAAAGACATCCATAGCTAAGCACCTGAGAAAAACATGCTAAAATGTCAACATAAAGTTGGTGAAATCATAGGTTTGAATTTTATATAAGAGTGGACCATAAATTTTGTAAAACGCATGTGACTATTATAACAGATACAATATCACATAAAAAATCATTTACGTTGCACTAAGCTCATGATACAGAGGCTAAATGTAATAGGAGCATGCAAACGGCTAAATAAACTTTCCCTGACGGGTGCCAACATGGCGCTTTACCGTATCACTCGACATGGTATACGTCCGTTGATCATGTAAGAGCTACTTACACGGACGGGGATCATTAGTCCCAATAGATCTATTTACAACATTCGCGCTCACTTACCAATCCAATTGATCATAAGTAACTAACGGTTCATGATAACTCGGGCATACAAGTTTCAACATTTACTCAGGCAACACGTAAAAAAGATTGGGAAAAACATAAAGCCTTTGTGTCCAATGTTTAAAAGCAAGCAATGTTTCTCACCCCAAAAAGTAAAGCAAAGTAGTAAAAACGTAGGGCTACGAACTCACCTTAGCAAGATGAGCGAACGGTAAATCACGTAAATGAAAGATGATATAGAAATCTAGTCGCGACCTAGATAAATAACGATCTTGGGAAAACGGAAAGTATACTAAATATTGCACGAAACGCTTAATATAGAAAGACATCCATGTGTGTTTGTGTTTTGGTTTTATTTATCAAAAATGACTTAGTGAAATTATAACGTTCTTCGTTGAATCCTCACATTTTTCCCGAAAGTTGCCATTTATAGAAAGTTTCCTTTTTATGAAAGATTTTAGTTTCTAGACGTTATTATCGTCCTCTATATTTGTTGAGTTTCCATATTTTCAAAACGCACTAACTAGTCTTAATCGCTTAACTTCTATGTCCGTTTCGCTAAAACACAATAAAAGTTACTATTTTTAGAATCCTACCTCATTTATCAATCCCGACATCATTTACATATTTTTATGACATTTCAAATGTTCCTAATCAATAACCTAATATTTTTATATGTTTCGCCAACGTTTAGAAAGTCCAAAAATGTCCAAAAGTGTCCGAAAGCCTCATTTTATTTTCCAAACAGCACTACGTCAAAATGATTTTGCCGAAAAATGTTTCAAGTTTCATTTGGCTATAACTTGGCCATTTTAAGTCCAATTTTAGTGTACAATAAATGAAAAACTATCTATTCGAAACTAGCTCTCCAAAAACTACATTTACGCCTAATGAAAACATTCTTAAGTCGCCCAAAACCTCAAACAGTTTTAGATCAGCAACTATGTATTTCATAAACGCTTTCAAAAATTCCACCAAACTTCATAATAGTGCCTAATCTAGCCTAATCTCCATTCACAACTAATCCACAACAAAACCACACCAAAAACTAACTTAACCTCTTCATTTCTATTGTTGCAACTCACTTTTCAACTCACCTCACCAAGATCGCAAAGTCATAAACATATTACTTCCATTTTTATAAAAGATGACAAGATATTATTTTATTTCTTTTTATAAAAAGAGACACAAACACATGGATTCTTAAGCATGAACAAGATTCATAAGAATGAAAGAAAGTATCAAAACAAAGATCAAGAAATACTTACAAGAATGAAGAACAAGAAGCAATAACACAAGATCTATACCCAAAATCACTAGATCTTAAAAACCTACTAATAAAATTAGAAACCCTAACTTTTAGATCTTGATAAAACCCTTGAAAATCAACCAACTAATACTTGAAACCACCTTAGGTAACCTTAGAAATGAACTTGGTATACTTGGATCTTGCACAAAATTAAAGAAAATGGAAGCCCTAAAAGAGGATGTTTGGTCGTGAGCTTCAAGAAGAAAAGAGGGAGAGAAAGAAATTTTTGGAGACTTGAAAATGATTATAAAACCGTAAGTGTGTTATAGTGGGACATATATAGGCCAAGACTTTAGGGTTTAGGGTGTATTCTTACTCAAGTCAAGTGGCTTGGACCCCTTTAGTTTGGTCCTTGTGGTTTTTGGCTAGAAAAGGGATGAGCCAATTTACTAGCTAGGCATAAATGGTTAGCCATGGTTCATTATCTTGGTTTAAAATGCTAGTCAAATGAGGTCAAAGAGTGTAAGCAATGGCGAATCTTTAACATTTATTTTGGGGGGCCGAATTATTTTAAACATACCAAAATAAAAAAGTGGACAATAACTTTTAAACGGAAAGAGTAATATTTACACTACTTGTCACAATCTTTGGGGGGGGTCGGGACCCTCCCCTGCCCCTACTGAAATCCGTCACTGAGTGTAAGTATCACATGGGAGGGTCTTGCATAAGAAAACAAGAGGAAAGGGACCTTATGGGATGTCACTTTCACTCCCTTACACAACACATGCATGCATAGAAATTCAAAAGATGCTCTCATCTTTTATTTTGATCTTGGATCCGATTTTTATAAAGGAGGGGGGCATAGAATGAAAATTTTGACTTATAAATACGGGATGTACGATAACTAAAGTTTACACGAAAAGATTTCGGGTTTCTAGAGTTCCGTTAAGTCAAAAACGCAAAAAACGCAAATTAAACGTTAAAACGTAAAAATAAGTGTTGAAAGTGATCGTAAACAACAAAACAATTAGAAATGATAAAATAACTCATATAATATCTAAACTAATCAAAATCCAAAGTCGGAACGTGTCCGATGACGTTTTTCAGATTTACGCGGGTTAACTTCCTGGTAAACTGCCAGATTCAAACGTAACGTATAAAAGTAAAAAAATAATGATCGGAAAAGTTTAAAATATTGACCTGGAATTTACGGGGTGTGACATTTTGTGAAATTATTAGTTGCATGACCCCGCACACATAACTCTAATTTCTAATTGTGAGAATTTAGCCTTATCCGTTTCCCAATATTTACCTCAAATTCCACAAAAATATAAGTGTGCTGGTGACTATAGTAAACTTTAGAACTTGGTTTGGTATATCTATTCGAGACCATCATAATAAGCACTATTTTTAATAGATGGAGTGACATTTCTAAACTAGTAAATTTCTAGTATTATACCAAAAAGCCTATACATATTATGATATTAACTAACCACGTCGGTTAGTCGTATAAACCCTTTTTTTTACTCTCATCTTAAGAGTAAGATACCCCTAGAAAAACCTGCTGAGCCATGATATTCTTTTTCTTACACCACCAAATATTTATTTCGTTACACCTTTACATCTTTACATCTTAGCCTACTCTATTAGATTAAGTCCTATTTCGATTGCTAGTTGCTTTTGTATAAAGTATTGTATTTCCTATGTCGTGTGTTTATTTTCTATTTATGGTTAGGTCAGAAAATTGCACAATGCAATAGGAATGTGAAAGTAGTGTATTTTTATTTTTTGTGTGTTTATTACTTTCACTAGTATGATCGGAAATAGAACTCAAATTTATCATGTTCGTGAAGTGGTTAAATTTTACACCCAATTTCGTTTTTCAGTATTAGTGTTAAAAAAAACAGAAAAATACAAAAGAGAGAAAAAAAGGCGAGGTTTGTGAGATAATCGGTTCGTCTAAGCTTAAGCGATTCTATTATTTATGATGATCGATTATTCATTGGTACGTGTTATAAACTAACAATGTAAAGTTTTGTTGTATATTATTTTTAGTTGGTCGAAATAAACCAACTATGTATTTTTTGTATCAAGTGGTAGATATGCCACTATTATTGTATAGTATGTATATTATGGATGATTGGGAGTTGGCCGTTATAGGAATGCCAACTAAGGTTGTTTTATGTGAGTCATGTATGGATGATCAAGACATATATGAGTCTAATTCGTGTCTACCCAAAGCGTGAGTTTTCTTGTTAAAGCGCGAGTTAGTCTATGATTTTGTGTCTTTTTCATGGGCATGGTCGGGGAAGTATCTAGCAACATTTTTCCTTATTTGTTCGGACTTAATCTATTTTTATATGTAAACACCAATTATATATTCCCCATGCCTAGTCCCTAAACTTTGGTTTGCTCGAATGAGGGAGTGAGATATCACGTCTGTCTCGTGCATGGATTTGCTCGTGTACATGTGGTTTTGACGCCCTTGTTAGTGTATTATTATGGGTAAAAGGATTAGAAGATTCCATACCCTATATTGTTCTTCATCCTACCCTTTGGTTTTACTCGAATGGGGGAGTGAGCAATCATTTATGTCTATTTTATGGATTTGGATGTGTATATATGGTTTTGTCGCCCTTGTTGGTTTACGACTAGTGGTGAAGATTACTAGGCCTATTCTTTAGCTTATTCAAATTAAGGAGTGAGCAATCACAAGTGTCGCAGTCATGGATTTGGGCGTGCATTTATGGTTTTGTCTCCTTTTCTGGAATATTGGTATCGATAGAGACTAGATAGAATAATCAACCCTTAAACCTTAACCCAATTTACCTTTTTAGACTTGTTACTCCTTAGCTTTAGTGGTGGAGATGTGTATCCTTTCCAAGCTTATGATAGAATACTCGTCACGACCGACCAATTGAGTGGATTACTTAAATTTTACCACATAGATTAGTTGAGTGATTTAAGTGTTTTCATTTTCCTATTTTGTGAGGTGTTTAGTTGTGTGCTAGTAATTAAACAAAAAATTACTTAAAGGAAAAATCTTAAACCTTGGTTTGAGATACAATTTCATAAGTTTTCTAAAGTCTACTTGAAGACAAGTAGGATTCAAGTGGGGGGATATTTGATGACATCAAATAACGTCACTTTTATAGCATCATTTATCCCATCTAAATTGCTCGTTTTACATTAATTATGCATGAATTGATACTTAATCGTTTATATTTGTTATTTGAAGTAAATTTGGAGCAATTGGTGATGTTTAACTAAAAGGCACGCATTTTGGAGCTTAAACAAAGAAATCATGAAGTCTACTATTCTGACATCCAATATTCTGTATCTAGCAAGAAGATACAGCGTATCTGTGCCTTGACTTCACAAGCAACCATGAAGATATGAAGACCAATACGCCGTATCCAGAAGACCCTATACGTTGTATCGAAGATCAAGTATTGGAATATTCTGGAATATTATAATCATGGTCCCCACTCCAAGAAACTCTAATACGTCATATTAAACTCATCCAATATGGCGTATCGACTTAATTCCAGAGGCTATAAATACTGAACCTTAAAAATGAATTTTAGTGTGCAAAAATATACCAAAAAATGAGAAGAAGGCATTAACCACCAGGTTTGACTTTTAGAAGAAGAGAGTAGCCACGAACGTCTTGCAACGCCCTTCAATCCATAAGAAACCCTTGTAAATTCTTATACTCTAAATACGCGTTCGGTTTTTGGTATCATTCATTAACTTGGTTAGTTTACCTTAATCGTTCGTCTATGACATTTTTATTCGTTACAATGGTAATTGGCTAATACGTTTAGGTATTAGCCAGGTTTATGATAATTTAACATTTGGTTTATGTTTATATCGATTGCATTCTTATATGTTGTGTGTTGATTATGTTTATCAATTTATACTCGTTCACATGCTTAAGTATGTGACCTATCATTCAACTGGATCTAGGAATACAAATAGAGAGTTTACTAGATGCCGGGATAGCTCTCTATATCTGCAATTTATAAATCTAGAGTTATATGATCAAAAATAACGTGATGTCTTTTCTCTTGGATTATTGAACAAGTTGGACTAGCAAGTAACCTAGGATCAACAAATAACGTTCTGATTTCCTGAGTAAAGATTTGGACAAATGGACAACTAGTATATAAAGAGTCGTTAAGCAGTAAGTTAGTAAAGTCTCGATGAGCTAGGGTTTGCTAAGATCACCATTATCATCTCCTAAGATAGATTATAATCAACCGCGATTGCTTTATGTGGATGTGTTTAATTGTGACAGAATTAGCATGTCTAGGTTTTAGGAAGAAGTACCGCCTAAATCTAGGAATGATATATCAACAACAATAAGACAATCATTGCACTAATAAACTAAAATGTATGTTATATTAGATTAAATATGGTTAATACGTTTTATTACAATAGGCTTGACCACTTCTCTGTCTTCTAATTGTTAACTTGTGTGTGTTAATCGCCCAATCTCAGTCTAGGTAAAACCAAAACTTGTGCCAGTCTCTCAGGCTGAAACCTCCCTTTTGTGTTAGTTTTAGGTTTAACTTAGGTATAACATAGAATAGACTAACTTAGGATTAACTTAAATAACTAAAATACTAATAGAATTAGGAATTAATGCTCTCGCTCTTAGTGATCGACACCCTATTTACCAACGAAGTTACAACTGATCGGGTACACTGCCTGTTAGTGTTGTTTTTAAGTAAAGTCTGCAAAATATAAATAGTGAAACTTGATAATAAATATTACCTACGCACAACGACACATCAGTGTAGAAAGCCAAAGGAGAATAAGGCTTTTGTTGGAGGAGCTTGGAGTGATACTGAAGATGGTGACGAACCTCAAAATGATGCAACTTGTCTCATGGCTATTAAATCTCAAGAGGTACAAACTAAACCTTTTATTTCTAATAATGATTTATTGATTTGCAAAAAGAGAACGAGGAACTCTTAAAGTTCAACTAGGATTTTGCTAAAACGTTTGAAAAACTTTTAAATGAAAAACACTCTCTTGAAAGTGAAAATTCAAAACTTTTAAGAAAAATCAATGATCTTGAAACTGATGTAAAGAAACTTACAAAGAACCAAGAGGTGGTTGAACCTTGTAAAAATTGTGATGTACTCACTCAAGAGGTTGACTCTTTAAAATGTAGCATTTCCAAGCTTCAAGATGAAGCATTGAATTTTTCAAAATTAAAAAAGAGTAGTGTTGTTTTGGACGATATGTTAAGTCATCAAGATAAGGAAGGTCTTGGATTTTCTAAGAGTGATAAAACCACTTTCGTAAGTCTAGATAAACCAATAGTGTTTGTAAAAGAAAGTTCAAAAGAAATTTCCTCAAATAGCTTTGTGAAACCCGTTGCACCTCAAACTCATTTTGCAAACACTTGAGGCTACCAAGCTCCCATTAGAAGAGTGGAAACAAGACACCAAGGATATCACTCGGACTCACATAATGGGATTGGATACACACGACCTCGAGTTGACCATATACATCTTCTGCCCATACCAAATATGAGACATTCTAACTCATATAACCAAAGACCTTCCTTTTAAAATAATCATTTTTCGAAAAGAAGAAACTATTATAAAAATCAAAGGTCTTCATATCATCAACATAGCACCTTCCAAAGGAGAGAAAACTCCTACCCAAATCAAAGGCTAAAAACACCTTGGAGCGTTGGACCAAACTTTAAAAACTCTACGATTTTCAAAACAATCCTTGGTCCGCGTTCTCGAGGTATGACCTACATAAACTATGTGTCTTTCTTTAAGACCCAATAATGGTTAGCTTGGGCACCATATTTTCTAACCACAACAGAAACAAGAAACAATGGGTACCACGACCTTGAATTCATATTTACTTATAGGTATGTCTTAAATACGATCTACTACCAGACGATTGCATTGTGGATAATGGTTGCCCTAAAAACATGACCGGGAATAGAAGATTGTTTATTTCCTAGAAGGCGTATGATGGTGGACATGTTGTATTTGGGAGCAACTTAAAGGGAAAGGTCATCAGTGGAGGTAATATTACTCATGACTCCATTACATTTACCAATGTTGAGCATGTTAGTGGTATAGCTTTTAACTTGATTAGCGTAGGTCAATTATGTGATGATGATTACGTAGTTAGCTTTACTGAATTAGATTGTACTATTAGTAAAAATGGTAAAACACTAGCTAACGGACATATAAGAAATGGTCTATATACTTGCAAATTGGGAGATAACTCTAAACAACAAATTTATCTTGCATCCATGGTGGATAACTCAACGCTTTGGCATAGGAGGTTAGTGTAACATTTCTCATTTTCGTGTCATTGTACGACTATATTAATGATCACTATTTATTTTAGTCAGATACGCGTTTACTTTTAATATTTACTTTTAAGCTAAACCGCGTAGACTAGAAATAATCAATGAATGTAAACGATCACCAAATAAATTAAGGTTTACACCAAACAAGTAAGGAATAATTATTTTGAGAATAATTATGTACTTTGCGTATTTTATTTTATTGGTCACGTAAAAAGGGTTACGTTTCGCGATAAAATACATTTGGACGCACCCCGGAAATACCTAGACATACCTAGACTCACACCAATACCCACTTTGCGAGCCTAAACACAAAATTTAATCAAGTCTTGTGTTTATATCACCTTAATGTCGAATATAGGCATGTAAACTCACAAAAATCGTCCTTGGTAAATTTCTTACTAGCAAAATCTCCTTAATGATCCTAAAAGGTACATGTACATATACTAGGTAATTAATTTATGTCCTAATGGTCCCCTAATGATGCTTGACACAATGGATAATAACCACTTTGCTTCTCTTGCTCTCCTTGTGTCGCGAACTAACAAGAAAAGAACACAAACCCAAAAGATTTCCTAGCTAAGCAAATCTTGTACATCTTTAGCTCATTAAAGCTTGTACTTATGGTGGTTTAGCAAAAACCATGAGTGATTAACTAGAACTCTTAAAAACCGCCCTCTAGGGCACGACTCGGTTTGGGTGTGGACTAGGAAAGCTAACTAAGCTCATTCCCTATAAATACACACTCACAACTACACTTAACAAAGTTCTAAACCTCTAAACTCTCTCTCAAAGCTAAGAACCTTTTCTTTCTTCTCCATACATTCGGATTCCAAATAACCAAGCCAAATCGCGACCCACTTAGATCACTAAGGACTTAAGAAAACCTCTAAGGTCACGTACAAGGTTGTTAAGGCGTGTACGCGAGCCAAGGGTCGAGTATACCAAGCTTTGAAGCTTAAAATCATACACGTTTGGGTGTAACAAGTCGGGTTTACGTCTAAAGTTACCATCAAGGAGACTAGGACTATTGTAAGTCATTCTAGGTCCTCTACGTTGTCCTTCATACTCATATATTGTTAATTGATCCTAGCTTCGCTTATATTTCGAGTTTAAAACTCAAAGTTACGTGAAACATGCATGGTTCGACCCATGCATGGTTCACGCACACTTTCATGTCACAAAACCACCTTGTGTGGTACCATGCACAAACATCTACACGTAAACTAATGTTGTAATCACGACGTGAGGGTATGGAAACATATATTCGATAATAAAGAACGTTTGCATGTCGCGGGTCACGCTTAGGAAATGCTAGACGCGTTTGTTTTAGTGCTAGACAAATTTAACGAGACCATATAACACATTAATAAACCATTCGGGCCCTTAACGAACTCGTAGCTTATTACCAAGAGCCCAACACGAGCCCATGAACCATAATAAGCCTAAATAGCTTATTGGTAAGCTTGCGCGGCTTAATAAGCTTAATGTGGACTTAAGGACCTAGATAAACCATTCATAATTCTTTTAGAACCAAACGAACCCTTAATGGGCTCACTAGTCCATTTGCGAGCCCAACGCGAGCCCATGAGCTATAATAAGCTTAAACAGCTTATTTCTAAACTTACGCGGCTTATTGAGCTTAAAATGAAACTAAGAACCTTAATGGACCACTTGGCATGCGTCGTTAAACCTAACAAACCTTAATGGGCCTTCTAGCCCATTACCGAGTCCACGAAATAAGCTATACACCACGAATAAGCTCCCACAGCTTATTCGAGAGCTTAAGCAACCAAGAAGCCTTCTAAAAATCCTAGGAAAGTCATTGGACCCAAGGGGATTAAGGCCCAACCCCTAGAACCCTTACCGAGTTTCTATCGGGCCCAATAGGCCCAATAGTTGCTTATTAGCTTATTGAATAAGCTAAATAAGCAAACCGACCTCCAAGGTGCTTATTGGATCTAAATAAGCTTAATGGACCCAAATGGGCCCAACAAAGTTCTTCTGGACCCTTAACAAGCCTTAACAGGCCCAATACCGGCCCAAACGAAAACACTATTTGCTTATTGGCTTATTCGGAATAAGCTGAAAAGAAAACAGTTCATTAGGCTTGATACAAGTTGGAAAAGCACTAGGAAAAGTCTAGAAACTCTAACCACCCCTATCAGGTTAAGTTATTGGGCCCGAAAGCCCAATAAGCCCGAAATAAGCTCCAATAAGCTCCCCCATCTCAAAACTTAACTCCTAAGGAGATTACTAACCCATTTCATTAGGAGGACCCAATTTTGAACGTAAAGACCTAATTCCATGATTCCTCACAATCACAACCTAGCAAACCACGACCTAGGGACTATTTATACGAAGAATGGCTAAGAATTAAATTGGGACATACAAATGTAAGTAAGTCAGTTCGGAATACAGTGCTTAACGAAAGGGTTCTGGATAGTTTTGATATTGAGACCGACTATGGTAGAACGCGTGACGACCCATACTCAAGAAGGTTTGACGAATACAAAATGGAATTTGACAATGAAGTTGAACAGTTGGCAAACGAATATGATTTAAGAATAGGGACAAAGGGGTATGCCCTGGAGAGATTATTTAAGGAAAAATGTGAAAAATTCCATGGGGGTACATTATACCTATGGCACAATGAGGGATTTAAGGAAGAAGAGTGATGGGAGAGTGGTATAAAAAATACAGACTATGAATCACCGTTTGTTGATATTAAAACCTTTGAAATCGAAAGGTATTCTTTTGATGGAGGAAGGATTTTCGTCTGTATAACCAAACCGTTAGATGATGCCTTACCTTTAGGAAGAGTAAACGAGTCTAGATTCATGGGGATGATTAGGAAGGAAATGGATGAAGAAGGAGGTGTACGAAGAAAGACGTAGAGCGGATTTGAGTCTAACTTAAAGACTTGTTAATAAACAAAAGTGCTTGATTGTGTCATTGTGTGGTTGTAATTTTATGATTTCAAGTTTTAAATTTATATTTTGCCAACTGTTGATCCCTTTTGAACAGATCTTACTTCGCTTGTTAAAGCTTAGTTGTGTTGGATAGATCTAAAACAACTATAGTAGAAACTAAGATTGTAAATATAACACCCTGTGTTTTCAAGTCATTGACGACATCAATAAATTCACAATGTACTTTTTTGAATTGTACGTGTTTGCTTAAAATTGTAAACGTTAAGTTAAATCGCGTACGCCAAAAATTAGCGTTCAATGTAAACGGGCATCAAACAATTAAATGTTTACATCAAGCAAGGGTTATATAATTATTTTGAGAATAATTATTAACTTCTGATCATTATATTATTTATCGGATACGGTAAAGGATATACGTTTTCGCGATAAATAACGTCAGGCTACTCCCGGAACCACAAAAACCATATCTACGATTCACCAATACCCACGTAATACCCAAAACCAAAATAAGTCAATATTATCATATATAAGCTATCATAACTGGATTTAAAGAGAAAGACCAAGAAAAAGCAAGTTGAGAACACATTTCCATGTTTTCATAGGATGTTCTCAACTATTTGGGGACATACACCATTCCTACCATGCCTTGACCAAAGACTAAGACTAAGGCCAATTCTAAGACTCCCCTTATGTCTCCTTGACTAATCATACAAGTTTATTACTTATATATCATGCAAGCAACTAGCAAGTAACTCCTATACACTTTACACTTAGAGAAAAATTCACAAAACCTCTCTTTTTGCCCTATAGAGCTCACGGCTCAAACCAACAACCTTACACAATCCATACAAAATTTTCTACAATCCATACACTTCTATATACACCTATTCTAAGGTATATCTTAGGCATTGCAAGCATTGAATCACCATTTCCACGTATTTCACAATAAAGGAAAGTTAGGGTTTAATAAGGAAAAGCTAAGGGTTTATTAGTGCAAGCCTTGGGTTTTTGTGACTAAACAGAGGGTTTTGTACTTGTACATCACCACATCATTCACCATAAGGATCTTTAAACTCTTATGTTGCATAACCTTTCATTATTATGCATATGATCATTCTATTTAGCTTATATCACCATTTAAGTTTTAATCATGAAAATAAAGTTTCACTTGAAATGACCACAAATGGATTACTTTAACATATGTTGTGTTATTACTTACAACATGTAAAAAAGGATGAGAAAAAATTGCATCAATTTATTTTGGAGTAAAAATGCTTATGGGTAAAAATAGGTTTTAATAAATATTGAAAATTATGTTTCAACGTAAAAGAAATACATAAACACGTTAATATTGATTATGGACTTTAATCATACTAATAGAACACAAAATAAAGTCATATGGAAAGAAATACACTTGTACACACTTGGTTATGTATAAAAATGATTATTGACAAAACTAGTAAATTAAGGTTACTTAAGTAAAGTTATGGTTTTAAAGTAGATTAATGGAATTGTTAACATGAGTAACTTGGACCTATGAGGACTACTATGGACAATAGACACTTAATATATGTATGATTTATAATATATATGATATATGAGACTTGTGGTAAAATACAAAAGTAATAAAGTATAAAGAAAAGATCAAAAATGAACTTAACAAACTCAAGCAAACTTGCTGTCCAAAATTCGAATTTTGACATACTCATTTTATATTTTTATAAGATAATACATTTCACGACGATTCCGAAAAGGTAAGAAACTTGTTAAACGGATTAATAACGAAAAAGTTACGTTAAAAACGAGTTATACGTTAATAAACGAAGTCGTAAATAAATTTTTATAAAAACATTTTTATAAAATTATAAACAGCAAGTATTAAATATTTTTAATAAATAAAACACTTTTTAGGATTCCAAAATGATAAGAATCGTAATTTTTCAATTAATAACGAACGAGTTATGAATTTCGCGAGTTTACGACAATTAATACTTTTATAAAACTATTTTTATAAAAGTTACTATTCATGACAGAAAGTTATATTTTTTAAAAACCTCATAAAAATATAGAACTTTCAAATACGAGAACGTCCGAAAGAATCATTAAAAACGAGCTATACGAATAAAATACGACTTTACTTTTTACGACAACAATACGAATTGGTATAAAACCCACGTCTGTCATGAAATCAGTAAAAGTAACTGTTCAATCAGGGGAGAAAATTTATTAAAATGTCAAAATTCGATTATTTTTAACCCGTCTTAATACGAAAAGATGGACATAAGAAACGCGAGAATCGGGCTTAAAACGCAAAAGATACGCCAGTTTTACTAAACGGTAATTATAAACGTTTTAACTTATTAAACGCAATTTTACCAAAACCATTAGTTGGTGATTGAGCTATATAGAATATCATGTGGTTATCAAAGTACTATATTACTAGGGAGTTTCATAATGAGGCCTCTTCGGATGGCGTTGCTGACGAGTTTGGATTACATTTAAAGTTCCCTATACTCCTCGAACGTCAATGTCATGACCTCTTAATTATAGAATAGCCCGAAGATAGTACAGGTAACAACTATAAATTAGATACAAGTACTTGGTACTTATACAACCTTGATACTTTAAGGTTGCATTCGATCTGTTTACGTGACGCTTTACACTGCGATATTTGGATTATTCTGAACTCAATGTGATTCATAGCCCCACATTTTTATGATTTCAATGATTTACAATTATGGGGTGAAAACATGCTTTATTTTATAAATTGGACGCAAGTATTGATTACATGTTGCCTAAGTAGCGATAACCCAAGTTGAGCCCCTTTATCATGAACTGTCCACAATTGCATAGATTTATTTGGGAATACATTATGTGGGCGAATGTTATTAATAGATCTATTCGGGAAACGACCTCCCCGTTCGGGTGATTAGCTATCACCGGGAACGAACGTTATAGCATGTCCCGAATTTAAGATGTTTTCGGGTTGAACATCTAATCGGCATGAAATTGCAATATATAGGTTTATTGCAAGATAGGTATCGTCGAGCTTCAGTGTCATGAGCTAGTGTAAATGTAATCTAGTTTTTGTAGAGATCTGCATTTGTTGTCATTATCACTAAAAAGACTTCTGTCCTGCACATTATGATTTTATCAAACCTATAATTCACCAAACAATTTTGTTGACGTTTTTAAGCAATGTTTCAGGAGATCCAATAGGCATGGGATGCCAAGGATGCAATGGGTTATATTTTGGATTTGCACGCTTAAGATTTAGGTGCATCATATCTGGGGAAATGTATTGTCAACTTTTGTAATATTCGGCAATGAACAAGTAAAGTATATGCTTTTGTACAAATCTTCAATTAAAATCCAATGTAACTATTTTTAAACGACTTTTTGAGATCGTTCTTATATATCTTGTGCTATTGATCTTGAAGTAACACGCCCCGGACCCTTATTCCGCTGCGACCCAATTTGGGGGTGTTACAGTAAATACTACAAACTCTGCAGAATCTAGCTTGTAATACTAAGAAGAACAATGAAACAGTAAGACAAGATGTTGCTAAACTTTTAATATATTAAACACAATCTAAGTTAAAGAATAACCTTGAAACTATGAATACTAACTATATTTGCTATGAAAACTATATAAAACTTTTATATCTAGATCAATGTCGTAGGGTTCCTTTTATACACCAAGGAAACCCTAATGGGCTTACAAAACGCGTTACGTGATCATGCATATCTATTCCTAATATATCTCATGCATATCACATAAGCAGTACTAACTATTATAACTAACAGTACTAATAAACTGACAGTACTAACATTTTGTATTGACATGTTTTTTTTTTTTAATATTTTTTTTGTTGTACTAACTAGAACACTAATTGTACTAATTAGACTTGGCAGTACTAAGTCTTCTCTTGGCAGTACTAAGTTGAACCAGCAGTAGAAACTTATAGAAGCCCTTAATTCCCAACAATCCTCCTCTAAACTTATGATTTACCATTAAATCATCAAGTTTCTGAATTAAACCTTCTGTGTAGAGAGGATGCTTCCAAACACTTTACTATCTTGGTCTGTTTGCTAGTATGAAGATTTTCTTTAAAAGTTCATTTGCCATCTCTGAATATTGATCCACTTGCAGCTTGTTACACAACATCAAAGTCAAAATCCCTCTTGTCAGTGGATAATCTTTCTCAACCAACATGAAGATATCATGTCCTTTGTCTGTAGATACATGGTGAACACCACATGTATCATATAACCTCCATGTCAATGGATCATGCATATATCTCTGAAGCTTCCACAGAATGTCATCAGTATCAGGTTCAAACAACCTCTTCAATTCAACCCATAATGTTCTTTCTTTGTCATCAGTAGGATTCGTTGAACTAAATCTTTCTTTAACCAAACTCCATAGCTTATCTAGGTCATCTCTATCCAATTTCTTTAAGATATCATCAAAAGTCTAATAAGCTTCTGTATGGTTTCCAACTCAGATAATTTTCTAATACTTTCTTGTGTCTTCAGAGTAAACCTCCCAGTCTATGATTGGATATTTGACCTGTAGGGATTTAACATAGACTTTTTCCACTAGAACTATCAGCATCAATTTCTATAGCTCTTCTTCTGATAATTCCTTTTCCTCTTTAGCTAATTGTTCTTCATTAGTCTTTTGCCTCTTAGACCCTTCATGGTCAAGTTCTGTTTCTAAAGTTCTCTTAGAACTTCCAGTTGATATCATAGGAACTAATCTGTCACTCTTCATGGGAACAAAATCTTTTACCCTCTTCATTGTAGTCTTAAATAACTCCTTGATCTCATCAAAGGAAAGTTTCTTCAATTGTTTTAGAGTGTGACTTCCCATATTCTTGATATAATTACACATGTAAGTTCTTTGTTGAGCTTGAGTCATGGGCTTGTTCCTTCTTTGTTCAGCTCTTTGTTGGGCAAACAATCTTTTTCTTTCATTTATCATTTCTACAAATAGCCTTACTTTCTCAACTTTAGAGAATTTTCCTCTTTCTTCTACTTGTAACTTCTGTGCTAATTCTTCATCAGCTTCAATTTGAGCTTGTATGTTATCCCATTCTTCAGCATTGAAAGTGTTAGCTTCTTCATGAACTCTGGTTATTCTTTGCCTTTCTTCTTCATCAAGTTATTCTTGCAATCTCAGAGCTTCTTCATACCCAAGTCTTTCTTGCTCTAGTTGCAACTTTGTTTTCTTCTGAATAGGGTCAGCTTCTTTCATAATAGCTTTGCCTTTATCTTTTCTCTTTGCTGCACTTCTTCTGATGTACACTAAACTTTCAGCAGTAGTTTTAACTTCAGGGCTAGCACTACTAACTTCTTCACCAGCAGTACTAATTGGTACATTAGCAGCACTAATATCAGGCTCAGCAGTATAAACTTCTTCAGGATTAGTAAACTTAAAATCAGGTTCCAAATCATGCTCATGCCTCCCCTGAGTCTGTGCACCCATCTGTACCAGAGTAATTCCCTCATCTTCATCAAGCTGAGCAATCTTCCTCCCCTATTTTGTAGGATCCTCCAAGTCACCTTCATCTTCTGAAATAATAAGTCTGACCCTTCTTCTAGCTTTGCTTGACTTAATTTTGTTCTCTAACTTCCTCACCTTCATGATGAGCTTAGTGTAAGCAGCACCATATGTCAGTTTGGTCTGCTTCAAGTCGGATTCCAAACTCTCCACTTTCTTAGATAATGTGGTACAAAGAACCATCAATTCATGAAGTGTTATACTGCCCTCATAACTTCCAAGTAAGTGAACTCTTAGGAGAGGTGAATCATGGGGCATGGTAGCAGCCTCTTCTGCAACATGGGTTGTTTGCATAGATGGTGGTGAAGTTGGTGGTTGTAAGGTAGATGGAGCACTGGTGGGTGTGTGATGGGAATCAAATAGGACTGTTGATCTTTCATCCTAAAAAATTAGGCCCTAAACAAGCATTGTTGGAAACAATGGAATGTCCACCCCATTATAACCCTTAGAAATCCTTCTCATATTGCCAAAAAGTTTTTGAGTAAGAGTAGGAGCAATATAAGTTCTTTTGTGAGGTAGAAGCTGTCTTTTGTGCTTGTTCAAAAAGATTTGTATAAATCTTGGATACATTAAAAATTTGTGTTTACTATCTAAGTTTTTCACCATTCCATCAAAAATCAGTTTAGAAAAATTAAACTTCCTATTAGTGGCCAAGCAAATAATAGCAGTTGCTATATTGCTACTGAATTGTTCCCAAGCAGTCTTTTTAGAACTTAAACAATGAAAGATGGTATGGATCAAAAATCTCCATTGAGGGGAAAAGTGTCCCTTTTGAAAGGTTAATTTATCATAATTGGACACATACCCCATAAGAGCAAGTTGTTCAAAAATTTCAGTAGTAGGCAAATTACTAATACCATCAGAATCTTCTAACTTGGGATGCCTCCTAATAGATGCCTCAGTAACAATCTTAACTTTCCCATCTATTTTAGTAGTTATTTCCATTTCTCTATTATCAAGTGTGGTTGCAGTAGCAGTTTTCCAAAACTGTTGAATAAGAGAAACATAGATAGTGGGATTTTCAGTAAGAGCATACCGAATGTGACTTGTATTGAGAAAATCCACTATTTAATGAAATCCTTCACTGCCCTCTATTTTCTTTAAGTAAGCGACCATGTTGTGTGTGTCACAAAACTCTAAATTCGCCATTGTTAATTAAGAAAAGATCGTTTGAGGTCTGGGTTAGGTTCGTTTATGAGAGTATGTGTGTTTGGAAAAGTTAATTGAGATTATATAGAGAGCACTTAAGGTTTTGATTGGACCGACTGAATAGAATTGGATGTTTATCGTGAATAAATCTTATGAGTTAAAGAAAGTTCATGAATTATCCAATTTAAGGAAACCTATAAGTGAAGTAGTTGGCGAAAATATCTCAACGGCTATATTTAATTAGGAAAAATCTGTTATTCCCAAACAGTACTAACGGTAGTCTAGCAGTACTAAGTTTAGCCTAACAGTACTAAGTAAAGTCCAGCAGTACTAAGTAATTTCAAGCAGTACTAAGTAATGCCCAGCAGTACTGAGTTCACTTGGGAATGCGAAGTCTATATGAAGTCTAAGTATCCTTGGTTATTTGTTAATCGTGCTATTGAACCAACTAGTTAAATCTCAGGACGAGATTTCCATAAGGAGGGGATACTGTGACAACCGTGATTTGAGCAGGTTAGTTTATACCTTTAGAATTGGCTAAGTGTCCATTTTGTATGTTTCTTGCGTGCTATGTGTTCTATATGTATATTGAAGTGGTTTACATATGTGCATGATGTCATTTTAGAGGTAAATGATTATCTTATTTTGTGTGCATATGAGTTTGGTATTAAGTATTCCATTTGTTCACGTGTGGTGATAATGGAAATGGAAGACGTGTTGCATGCATTGCTACGTCAATTCTTGGTTTTTAAGAGTTAATAGTTTATAAGAAGTGTAAGTTATTGGAAAGGAAGCATGTGAGTAAAATAAAGAAGTTTGTAGCAAACTTTCTAAAAATAGAAAGTGAAATGTGAAATGAAAAGTTATTTTTAGAAACCTTAGTAAGTAGCGTTTATGTAAAAAGGTTTACCCAAATTAGCGTAGATTTTGTAAAAATTTAAGGTAATGTAAATTATAATGTAAATAATAATTTAATGAAAATAAAATAAAATATATATATATATATATATATGTTATATATAAACCGGCTAGGGATAAAAGGGATAAGGAAAAAATAGATTTTTGCATTATCTAGAGGGGTTTGACTAGAATTATGATGCTAATTATTTAGATTAGGTATCCCTAAGCCAAATACACCCCTAGAACGACTCATACAGTCCCATAACCCTTATTTTCAGTCGACTTTAACCCTAAGAACAAGGAGGAGTCGATTTTGATCCAAGAACATTCAAGAGTTTGCGTTTTAGGTGCTAATAATCAAGGTAAGTGTGTTCTTCTTAGTTAGATTTGTATATTCATGTAACAAAATCAATGATGGATCTAGGGTTTCATAAAAATACAGTAAATATATGAAATTTAATGATACTATGGTGATTAGCAATGGATTAGGGTTGTGATCATGCATGTCTCATGTTAGGGTTTGGGTCAGATCTTGATTTAGGGTGAGCAGAATTTAGGGCTTGATATCTTGTGATATAAACGTGTTTTGATATGATTCAAAAGCCTTGTGTTCACAAGTGAATATATCCATGATGGTAATAGGTTTTTGAGTGTTTCTAGACTCTAAACAGTATCTCATTGAATGTACTTTCCAAAAAGTCCGGCCTCGAATGATTTTGAGTTCGGGAAGTTGGTCAATTTGTCTAAACAAGAAAAGTTGTCAAAACAGTAAATACGGGTCAGATTTAGGTCATGTTTAGGAGGGTAAAACCTATACTTAAAAGTGGAATTAAGCTTAGACCTTCTACAGTAGTTAAGTTCCATATGTCTATTGATAATCCTGTGAAAATTAGCCTCTGAAAGCATGTCTAAGTATGGTAGTTAGAGTGATACATTTTGGTGTGCAATCAGATCCGAATTAGGACAGTTTTGAAGTTTGATTTTATTTGAGGTAGTTACACATATAAGTAATACTTAAGAATCACAAGGTAGTTAATATACTCATAAATGAACATGGGTGATTTTTGGTATAAATTATGAAGGTCATTAAGTAAGGGTTTTGAGCACGTAAAGAGACACTAAAATTCTGCAATTCTAATTTAATTATAAGTAGCTAGTGTAAAGTGTTAATGAGATGGTTAAGGTTGGGCATGGTGTCGGGGTGACCCATGATGGTTAACTAAACCCTTAGACATCCATCATATGTGTGTTACATGGACTAAAGCTTTTAGCTTGGTCGCGTGTAACCGTGTTTATTTATTTGTATAGTTGTGTGTTGAGATTTGGAAGCTGCGTTTGAGCATTCAGGTGAGTTTCATAGCCCCTCTTTTCTTATGTTTTATTGGGGTGGAAATGATGCAAGTATTTTGGAAATGTTTTTAAGTTGCTGTGATTATGTGATTTTATTTAGTGCATGGGCATTTAAGTGGTTATTATATGTTATGTGCTACATGTGGTGAAGTTTCTGTGTGTTCCAATTGGAGGGTAGCGATGCTACCCATTATATTTCTGTGTGTTCCAATTGGAGGGTAGTGCTTCTACCCATTTCTGTGTGTTCCGATCGGAGGGTAACGGGGTTACCCATGACTGTATGATGTGGATCGTGGGCACGTTCCGTCCCAATTGTGGTTGTTTGGTATGATTGCATGTTAGCTTGTATAGTAGCTAGCTTAATTGTCCTGCCATGTTTTATTAATCACAGTAATTTATTTTAAAGTTGGATTGTGTGTCGTAAACCTATGACTCTCACCAACCTTTGTGTTGACGTTTTAAGCATCATTTTCAGGTAACCATCTTGAGGATGTTGAAGTTAGGAAGAGTGGCTAGTGAGACCGTAGGCTTGCATGCGGAGTCATTCTCCTAGAGATTTTATTTAAGTCATTTGAATTGTTTGATACTTGGTTGTTATTTGATTGTTTAGACCCTTGGATTTATGTTTCCTTGCGGTATGACTTTGCTATCGTAATGCAAGACTCCTTTATCTTGTGTTAGATATTGTCATGACACATTGTGTCTCATTTGTTTATCTATTTCATTTAGTTCTCTCTATTGTTGACACCATTGTGTTGTGATGATATCCATGATGTTACGCCTCGTGTTTCCGCCTAGGCGGGGTGTGACAGTATTCACCCCCCCCCCCTTTATGGTTCTACTTAGATGAGTACTCCTGATACACCTAGACTCAATTTCTTAGATCCAAGGACGAAACTGATGCGAGTCGTTGAGACTTACAAAGAATTTTACAACTCTTTAGGCAGTGTACCTAACCGTTGTAGTTTAATATAAGCAAGACTCGGTGGTTGTTATCATTCTCTAGGGTAATAGGTTGGGAAGGCTCAAACATAATATAACAGAGGTCTAAGGGTTGAGAGAAAATTATTTTTGTATTTGTATATTTTTATTAAAAGTAGGTAAAATTCTGGTTTGAGAAGTTGGTTTTGGTTTTAACTAAATAAACTAATAATAAATCTATAAATACTTTGGTGAAAACTTATATGATAAACGAACGTATTTACTTAATTATGCACTACTCCTCAGTTTGCTTCTCCTAATTCAATTGATTTGTCACATTGTAATGATCTGTGTAAGTATTTCCTAGGTCATGAACAAATTAAACGAATCCACCGTCTATGTAATATTCCGTTTAGGCAACGCACATGTAAGGTAGTATGAAGACTATTACAAGCCTCCTAAGAGTACATTACATGCATTAAAACACTTAAGAGGGATCAACCATATTAGGGGTAAGGTAGTATGAAGACTGTTACCGATGGTATCCTTTCTACACACTCG